>APFE030416712.1:85991-122043 GCA_000404065.3 Pinus taeda
AGGAAGGACTGGTTGTTCGGGGTGGACGTAGCCCAAACTAGGTGAACCACGTATATCTGTGTCTCTCTTGTTTTGTGCGTTTTCTGTGTTTATATTTCTGCATTATTTCATGTGTTCCATTGCTCCGTAATATATAATTTTCTAACAATCTCTAATCTAGATCTCTAGACTAGTCTACATCAACAAAGCCATGAATATCCAAAACTCTGTCCAATCCTGGTCTTCCTTGGTAATACAAAACATAATCACTAGTTCCATCAAAATACCTGAAAATATGCTTCACTATTGTCTAATGCTCCTTCCCTAGTTTTGACATAAACCTGCTCAATACTCCCATGGCATGTGCAATGTCTAGTCTAGTACTGACCATTGCGTACATTAGGCTACCGACTGCACTTACATACGGAACACGGGACATGTCCTCTTCCTCTTATTATGTCTTGGGCCATTGTTTAGCAAATAACTTTACACCCATAGGAATAGGAATGTTCACTGGTTTACTATCCCGCATATTAAACCTTTGTAGTATTTTCTCTACATACTTCCTTCAGTTTAACAAAAGCTTCCTCTTTGCCTGATCTCTCTTAGTTTCCATGCCCGAAATATAGTTTGCGGCACTAAGATCTTTCATGTCAAATTTGGAGGAAAATTGGGTCTTCAAATCTTGGGTAATTTCTTTGTCACTTCAAACTAGCAACATATCATTCACATAAAAGACTAGATAAATAACACGGTCACCAATGAATTTAAAATACACATAGTGATCTGCTTTGTTTCTGACGAAGCCAAGTCCCCGTATAAATGTATGAAAATACTAATACCACATCCTTGGTTACTGTTTTAGCCCATACAAAGACTTCTTTAACTTGCATACCAATTCTTCCTTAGCCTTCACTGCAAAGCCTTTAGGTTGCTTCATGTAGATCTCCTCTTCCAGATCCGTGTGAAGAAATTTTGTCTACATCCATTTGTTCTACCTAAAAATCGAAAGTAGCAACAATAGATAAAAGTAATCTAATAGAATATAACTTGGAAACATGAGAAAAAATATCACCAAAATCAATTCTCGGCACCTGGGAATAACCTTTGGCTACCAACCGAGCTTTATATTTCTCCACCTTTCCTTTTGCATTGGTCTTCTTCTTGAACACCCATTTATTTCCAATGGGTTTCCTTCCAGCCGGCAATTCCACCAGATCCCATTCCTCATTTTTGTGCAAAGATGCCATTTAATCAACCATGGTCTTTTTCTAGAGTTTACCATCCTATGAATCTATTGCTTCCAGCACAGTTTTGAGATAATCATCAGTAATAGATAAATAAAATTTTGAATAGAAAGCAAAGGGACTATACATTTTTTGCTACCTTCTATCTTGAATTGATCTTCTCAAAATTGGAGTTTGTGGCTCTTCATCTTCTGATTCCTCTTCTATTGTAGAGTTTGATTCTTCCTCCTTTAGCTCAAACTCTATATTGTCAGGTTCCTCTGATGGCACTTTATGTTTAATAACATCTTTCACCTCTCTGAACACCACATCCCGATTGTACACAACCATCCTTGTTATTGGGTTCCAAAGTTTATAACGCTTCAAACCATCCTTATACCCAATAAAGATGCACTTTTCATATTTACTATCCAACATTGTTCTTTTCTCCTTTGGAACATCTACATATGCGTCACATCTAAATACCCTCAAATGTGAAGGAGTGGGTTTCTTACTAGTCCATACCTCTTGTGCAGTCTTATCCTTCAATGCTGATGAAGGTGATCTGTTGACCAGGTAACATGTTGTCTCCACCACCTCTGCCCAAAATTCCTATCCTAACGTGGCACGACTGAGCATGCTTCTTTCCTTTCATCAACGTCTTGTTCATTCTTTTCGCAACTCCATTTCTCTGAGGTGTGTATAGAGTAGTCTTCTGTCATGCTATCCCACACTTACATAATTCTTGAAATTCCTTGTCGCAAAACTCTCCATCGTTATCTGTCCTCTACACCTTTATCTTCTTCTCTGTCTGGTTTTCCACTAGAGCCTTAAATACTTTGAACTTGTCTAAGAATTCAGATTTCTTCTTGAGTAAATATATCCATGTATTCCTTGAGAATTCATCTATAAATGATGCATAGTACATAGACTTACCCAGTGATGGAACCTTCACAGGTCCAAACAGATCACTGTGCAAAAGCTCTAATATATGTTTTGCCCTCTTACGACCAAAGGGAAAACTCACCCGATTATGCTTCCCATATACATAATTTTCATAGAAATCAAAATCCAGAGAGCTATTATTCATACCTTCTACCATAGCTTGACCATGAAGTATTCAAAGGCCCTTGTGTCTAATATGTCCAAGCCTTTGATGCCATAGCACGGTCTTTTCTCCAGAGACAACTATATTTTCTACTCCAATTTCAGGAACCATAGTATTGTTGCATCCATCGATAACAATGCTACCTTGCATCTTGTTTAGAGTTTCAATCCGAACTCCCTAAATCAATACCAGTGCTCCCAAACCATCTTGTAGGTATCTTTCTCAAAAACTGTTTTTACACCTGCATCATCCAGCTTGCTTATGGAAATCAAACTTTTCTCTAATGTAAGAATATGCAGAATGCTCAGAAGTGTTGAAACCCTTCCACCTTGCAACTTCAACTTTTCTTTTCCACGACTAATGATTCTAGCCTTCCTATCATCCCCTAAGAAGAATCACCACAATCATATTTCTCATACTCGTAGTACCACTCTCTATGGGGAGTGAAGTGAAAGGATGCACCTGAGTTAATCAACCATCCTCGAACAATATTGATGTCGGAAGTGCATTGCGCCACTGCTTTCTAGATCTATTGCATCCCTTGCTCAATGTCTAAATTGTTTCCCCATATATGTACCAGCATCTGCTGCATATGTTTATAGTCCTATGCCTTTGTCCGGCTCCTCGGAGCATGAAGACTATGCTTCGGTCGGCTAGTCAGATAGCTACCCCACCCATGTAGGGCTTGAAGTGTCTACCATTTACTTTACTTGGGAAGGGTTCTCCATTTATTTTGACTAGATGGATTGCGCCTTCATCTATGACCTCCTTAACGACATATGGTCGAAGCCAATGCATTTTGAATTTTCCCAGAAATTTCTCAAACTTACTGTCATACAACAAGACCTAGTCATTTACCTTGAAGATGCACAACTTGATATGGCGATCGTGCCAAGATTTTTCACGTTGCTTTTATACCTGTTGATGAAACCCAGCTAAGAGCCTTTCTTCCTCAAGTTCTTCTAATTCCACAAGCCTCTCCTCCAGAGCTTCACGGTCCCTCATCCTCGTGAGCACTACTATGTGCAAACTAGGTACGATATATTCCATTGGCATGACAACTTCCACGTCATAAACTAACCGGAAAGGTGTTTTTCGCATCATTTTCTTGCACGTTTTCCTATAAGCCCATAGCACTACAGGTACACATAGGTCCCAATTGCTTCGCCGTGCATTGCACACTTTGTTCATTGTAGTCTCTAGCATTTTTTTGAAGGCTTCTCCAGTCCCATTGGCTTGTGGGTGGTAGCGATCGTGCAGTCCTTGACTAGCTGCGCCTCTACCCATTGTGTCAGGTACTCTGTCGTGGTGATGATGTAGCCTGTGCCCATCATTCCCTGAGGTTTAATAGGTTCCACAAAGTCAATTACCCATTTCTCGAATGGTTGCAGTGTTATTTGCAGATTCAATGGCATCTCATCCCTTCGTGATGGTTTTCCAGTACTTTGACATATATTGTAGGCATTACAGTATGCTTTTGAATCCTCATGAAGGGTTGGACAAAATAACCCTGCGCGAAGAATCTTTTATGCAGTCACGCATCCTACATAGTGTCCTCCTGTAGCGCCCCCATGTGCTTCCGTGAGGATCTGACTTCATTCAAATTCAGGTACATATCATCACAAGGTCTCATCATTTCCCATTTTGTATAGGTTCCCCACGATGACAGAAAAATCCACCACGCGCACCACCACTTCCTTCTACTGCTGGATGGAATATTCCTTTGGTGCAGTCTGTGTTGTCAAAAAATGGATTATATCTTCGAAGTGCCCATCCGTGACATACACCATAAAGAGTTGTTCATTAGGTAATCCTTCCAGCAAGCTAGTAGGTTCCTCTCCCATCTCAATACATGACAAGTGATTCATTCCTACATTCAGGTGTCCAGTTTTGACAACAACCTCAAAGTCATATTATTGAAATAATAAGAGCCACTTGCATATGTGTGCCCTCAACGTAGGCTTATTTACCAAGTATTTTAGTGTGGAATGGTCTGTATACATCTTGAAATGTCCTCCTAGCAAATAGTCTCCGTATTTTCAGAGTGCATACACCATCACTAACCCCTCATGCTCAGTTTTAGAATAGTTCTTCTAGGCTTTAGACATTCTACTACTTGCAAATGTGATAGGGTGGTCCAAGCCCTCATTGCCCTCTTGTTTGAGCACTGCTCCCAACACGATACACGAAACATCAACATGGACATGAAACTCCACATCCCATTTTGGGAAGACTAGGATTGGAGCGGAGGCCAATTTCCCTTCTAGGACATCCAAGCTCTTCATACAATCATCATTCGAGTAGAATGTGACATCTTTTGTCAATAGTTTCTCGATCGGCGTGGTGATTTGGGCATAGCTTTTGATGAACTTCCTATAGTATCCGGTGTGTCCCAAGGTAGAACACAATTGTCTAACACTTTGCAATGCTTCCAAATTTAGAATTACTACAATCTTCGTAGGTTCCACCATCAGCCCCTGTTTGCAAACCACGTGTCCCAACAGGTTTCCCTATCAGATTTCTTCCTCACTTCTTGTGTGTTCTATTTCTCACAGTTGTGTGATTCCTTCGTTTCAGGCTTTGCAGAACGCTATATCTATGGGTGCTGCTATGCTTGAACTAGGCTTCGCCTTCTCCATAGGTATCATATCCCTTGCTTCATACTTTAGTTTCAGAAGTGCTTGCATAGTCAGGGTTTTTCACATGGTTCAATAAGCCCATAGAACTGCTAGTACCCGTAGGTCCCAGTCAGTGCATCTTACATGGAGGACCGTGTTCAGCACTTCGCACACCTTGTCAAAGGCTTCCTCGTGTATAATCTTCGATGCATTTGGTCTTCTCATACTTTGTCGATCACGCCTTCATCTTGCCCACTCCTTCTTATTGTTCTTGTTTCCTATCATGAGGATGGTGTGCGTCCATGCAGGTTGCGTACCATATGCTTTTACCCTTCTGGAGAGGTGGGTGCACAGGTTGTTTCATCCATCATACCTGGCTTCCATCTGCAACTAAGGCTTTCTAAATCATATAACCATCATTATTCTACAGTCGCGCCAGTTCTCAAAACTTCTTTGAATCGTACCCCACCACCTTGCAGTTGCAACACGTAGTGCCCATTTTAGAGAATCAAAACGCTACTATTCTGGCACTTCTCTTTCAAATTTGGTCAGGAATTCATCCACCACTATCAACCTATCATACATAGGCAGATCCCTTACCTTTGTCGTCAAGCAACATAGTGATTCTACCATCATGTTGTAATTGATCGTGGTTACCTTCTGTAATCAATTCTACTGTCATTCTATTTGCTCATCCAAATCTGATGTATAGGAGCTTTCGCATTCCCACAAAATCCTGCCATCCGTTGTAGTATTCACCCAATCTTGTTCCCGAGAAGTTATATTGTAGATATAGTCTAAATCATTGTCACTTTCATCATCATACACTAGCTCTGTGTAGTGCAATCCTTCCGCAGGGTCTAAAGGGACCATTACATGCAGTGACTTTTTCTTAAAAATCATTTAGTGCTTCTCCAGATTTATCACTTTGTTCATCTCAGTGGCCCAACCTATTCCTAGTAGCGCGAGATAGGGATTGTTATCATCGACAATCTCTATCACTTCGAAATTTCAAGCTCACTTGCACCTTTGATGTATACTGTTATTCCCTACAATCTTCCCATCGATAGGTTCTTTTGCTGGTTCTCCTTTTGAAATTGAATAGGGGACCATTGCAGCATGGGCTTGCCCATGCGCTCCCATGTATGCTTTGGTAGTATGTTCACGTTTGATCCTAAATCCAGAATCACTTGATCCATTTCATATTCTCTGATTTGTGTAGTCAATCTCATCTCCCTTCCTGCTCACATTGTGTGCTTCCCGAGATTCTGGACTACACGCGGTTCTCCTGATCGAGCGCACCTAGTCATGATTTCCTATAGTTGCTTCACCACCTTCCTACCATGCAGTAGCTTCATTTGTGTCTCTAGAAAGGTAGTAAGCATTGATGGGTCTATCTCTAGTTCTAGTTTGTCCTTACTACCTGAAGTGGAGGCCTCCGTGAAGCTTTTCCTACCTTCCATGAATATCTCCTTTGCGCGCTCCAAATCAAAATCTGCTTCCTTTGTAGGAGCCTTGAGAACCTAAGAACATTCTTTGAGTTGGTTCTCCTTGTCATCTCCTATCATAATACTACTTTAGAGCACGATGTTTACATTCAGGTCCTCTTCGCACAACTCAAACCTCATCATTTGCAGATTCTGAGTCGGGGGAGGCTGGAGTATTCTTTTATCGCGCAACATCGCTATTAGGGTGGGGCAGTCCTCCATCTCATGATCAAACTAGGGATAATATTAACATGATTCTTTCGTTGGAATTTTACAGTCATGGGCATAAGGTCCTGGCCTTCTGTAATTGTAATAAATTAGCTGTTAGCGACCCCTTCCTGGTCCAATTCCACCTCGACCTTGTCTGCCCCTAAAATCCAATGTGGACCATCCCTGTGTTTTGATCGTGGGCTCATGATTCAGTCTGAACTCTATAGGTAGTAGTCTGATCCATCATGAGTTCATAACTTCTATAGGTGCGTTCATCATGGCCTTCTAACCTCCAAAAATTACAGAAGAACTGATGAGAAGTCTACATATAATTTTGTAATAGGTGACAGTTATCTGTAGCGTGCTTCCCTCCTATTTGACAATTCGTGCCCCATAATGCAGGTGACGCGCTTGGTCTGGTTTGTGCCTCTCGTCTCAATGGAATTGGCCCTCCTCCTACTAGGTAGTTTGCGAAGAGTGGAAAATGGTCCTTGTCATGCCCCTGGCCCTTGAATTTTATGCACCATACCTCTTTGCGCCCCTCTCGCCTAGTTGCCCTATCTAGTTTCAAACTCTACATCTCAACAAACAATTTTTTCAACTGTGCGTGGATCTGTTGCACTCCCAGGCTAGGATCCTATATCAAGGTCTCCTGTAGCCCCATTGCAATGTCCAAGGCTTCGGCTTAAGTGGATAGCTTCTATTGTGACAACACGGTCCTTTGATGTGGTGTTAGTGATGCTACAAACCATTCGCGGTGCTGCCCATCCATTAAGGTCATGTTGGTTTCGTGAATCATACCCTCCAGTCTCTGATCGAGCTCCAAGGGGGTCTCACCAGGAAGCATCACGATTTCCTTGAATCTGATGATCGAGTGTGTCTCTGATTTTGGTCTCCTAAATTCCCTATTTAGCGCAACTTGCATATCCACAATCCCTACTTTTGGATTGTCATTGGAATGCTTGATGTACCATATTAGTGAACAATCTTGGAGGCGCTAACTAGTGTTTCCTTCATGATATTATCATCTGTGACTCCTTGCACTTCCTATACAGCCTTTACTACAAACCAAAATTGGTTTGAATATTTGTGTCCTACTCCTCTCAATTTGACAACTTTATTACGCTTGCCATATTAAACTGTGGTGGTGGTACAGGTGGTGTGGGTGAAGATTAGGGTGAAGATGGTGAAACTAGTAGTGGTCTAGGTCAAGGTGGTATGCGCCAAATTCACTGCCTTATTAGACTAATCGCACTACTTGGCGAAACCCTTGCGAGCTCTTCCTCACTTTCTTGCTAAGGTGAAATCAAGGGGCTAGTTTCTATCTCTGCACTACCTTTGTTGGATTCCAATGACACAACATCAGACATCCCTTATGTAGATCCCGGTCCTGGCAGCGGAACCATTTGTTGGCTTCTTGGGGCCTGACCCAGGTTCAGAGGTGATTTAGCCAAACAAATCTCGATACTACTGGCCCTTTCGGCAATAATCCATGGAGCACAAACTGAGATCTCACCCGAAGTAGTATGGGAGGGTGCTAGAACCAGGTTTCCACACCCTAGAGATATCTAATGAGTTCAGGTGGTCTGCAATTTGACCCTGCATGCATGTCACTACGCACACTTACTTGTACCTTGTAGCATGTGATGTTGCCTTCATGTAGACCTACTCAGGGGCCAAATGCTATTATTACCCAACTCCTTACTAGTATTTGACTGTTAGTTGATTAACTTAGCTTACTTGCATGCGCAAAGTATACTTAGAAATATAAATAATTCATACAAGTGCGCACAATAAATAAATAGTATATTTGAAATTGATGTCAAACATGTAATAATTCAAGAATAGATACACAAAATTTAGATAAAACTTCTCTTTATTATTCTCTTACCTCAGTTACAGACTTGAATCTGCCCTGCACACTCAGATGCAGGGGTCCACACACTCAGATATAGACAACTAGGCCTCTGCGCACTCAGTTGCAAAGCCTTCTCCTACTCTACAACCCAAGACACACTTCACACCTGCTCTATTCTTCTTCTCCTCTATCTCATACTTCCCTTTTCTTCTATCCCTTTTACACTTAGAGCCTCGCTCTATTTATACAATCCCATGGTATGTGGACCATGTGTAGGCCGATATTACATTGCAAACTAGGGTGGACAACCCTATGACTCTGAGATAGTTCTGTGCTCACAATTCTCAGGGCTTTAAAACATTATTCTGTCAAAACATGGGAGTTGAGCCCCAAAACATGCCTTGGGGGGGGGGGGGGTTCTTCCATGCCCAACAATAATCATGCATGTGTGTGAAGCGAGTCACTAGATTGACGGTCATTCATGCAAAACAACGTCATGCATGCAACAGTAGTGAGATTCTAATGAATAATAAAACACTGCTAGTAAAAGCTAATATGCATGCAAACAATAGCAAGAATTCATAGAAATCAAGCAGAAAACACCCACACAAGCCAAACACACAAAAAGCAATAGAAATGTTACAAAAGACAAGTTATGAGGACTTACCGAGAAATAGCTGAGTTGCATGTGTCAAAGACTCTTGGATGTGTTGTGGGTTGTCGGAGCTCCAAGATCGATGTGAATAAGTGAGATATGAAGCGTGTAATAAATAAGTTTGAAGCTCATGACATGCATGCCAAAAATCTAGGAAATAAGGAAACTTGGAGGAAAGAATCTAAAACAATCTTTGCATGTAACTTCCAGCTGCTAAAAATAGCCTCCTAAAATCTAGGGATGCTTTTTACATGTTTCTTTTTTGCTTTTTCAGGAAAAAGCAACCCATGCATGCAACTCAAGTTTTCGCAGTCCCAGGTGGAATCGGTCAACCCAATGGCACATGCAACAACCTCCCTGATTGAGGGTAACTTTTGCATTGTTTTTGGTTGGAAGATGGGCTCGCTACCCAAAGGGATTACATAATTTATAGGTTGAACAGCTGATTGATGCCTAGGATTGTGTAATTTTTGGCTGAGTAGTCATGCCGCGCCAGATTACATAGATTTTTTAGGGAAGGTTGATAGGGAAAGTTCCACAATTCCTAAGCCTAGTCTGTTGCAATTCATGATTGTGAAAGTTTTGGATGGAAGACTAATTCCCCTCCTGAATTTCTCAATTTCTTGAGTGAATTGCTTAGCCTGCAGCTGGACCAAGTCTGGGGAAGTAGCCTCTAAGGGGAATGCAACAAGATATCATGCACAGGCTACCATGCTACTAAAGAACCACTGAAGCAACAAGATATCATGCACAGGCTACCATGTCTTGTACTTGACAGTGCAAGACATGTTGCTGAGGATGGTTGGTAGGGAAGCTCCAAAATAAAGCTAAGGTAAAATTTTGGAGGGTGGCTGTAACCGCCACAACATGTGGCTATGCTAGTTTATATATACTGTTGTTGGTGATTCAAATACAATGTACAATATTCATTTTTTAAATTGTTTTTGCAAGTATAGACGTAAACTTTTAAGAAGTAATTTTAGATGTAAAGAATTTAACATATATATACATATAATTTTGTGTATAGGTAAACTTTGATAAAGATTAATAAGTTACATTGATATAGAAATTTACATACACATTGAATTTTGAAAAGCACCACATAATAAGTTCCAATTTCATTTTATTTCTTCATTAATCTTAAATCTAATCATTACAAAACAAAAAACTATTGAACAATGATATTCCGAAATAGTTAAAGTTTACTAGGAAATAAAAAATGCTTAAAAATGTTCTTCAAATTTAGAATAAACTGAGCGTTAAAAAATTAACTCTCAAGTAGGGTAGAATTCTTCATCTTATCTTCTGTAGCAATCATAGTTATTTTAAGACTCAATCATGTTCAAACTCACAAGTAAAGATAGGACTAAAAAAAATTGGAAACTCATTGGTAATTTCTCACCTTTCTTACTCTTAAATAGATTTTATTATAGACCAAGAAATTTGTATAATTTTTTAGGGATAACCACTTATATAGATACCTAGGTCTATTTGCTTCTAGAGATATCTAAGAACTTTTGAAAATATCTTTGATTGACAACTAATTGTCCTACTATCTTTCTTGATAGGAACGATTACACTGTAACACTGCCCATTAATCTCAATTGTTATATTCATCAACACTAACGATACATGATTATTTTTGTTAAAACTAAAAAAACAATTATTCCCAATGGTTTGATGAAGATATCTATTAGTTGATATCTAGATCCACAAAATTTAAGAGATATGTCACCATTATTGAAAATCACATGAATGAAACTATAGAGAGTGTTAATTTTCTTGATTTTCCTTATGAAACACATGGTTCATTGGCAATGAAATTGCTTAACTATTGTTGTAAAAAAATAGAAGTTGATTGCCACTCTACATGTGAAAGGTATTTCTAAATTATTCTTAGGAATGTTGCATTGCATGATGTTGTAGTAGCTACTACATGTTCTATTTCCATGGAATATATTCAAATAATGAGTTGTTTCTTAGAAACCCATGAAATAAAAAAAAATTCCAAAATGAAAAACATACTATAAAGTGCTTTTGATATCATCAATGCTACAAGAAAAATCATTGTATAGAAAATATTGTAAGTGTGTTGTCTTCAAAACTTGTGTATCATAATCCATAATCACTTGCATATGAAATATACCTCAAAATTATTTTTCCAAATTTCCACTTTGGTTCCTTTGGAGTCCCCATAAATATATAAATTAAACTAACAACATGAATAACATTAGGTTTGGTTTGTAGGATTTAACCTCGTACAAAAATTACCTGCATATGAATTCTAAAAACAAAAAATAAAAAATGCGAGAGCATAACACATAAAAAACACATATACAAAGATTTCCCCTGGATCCCAAAATTGGGACTACCAGCTCGATTTTTCATTATGTTCCTTTCAATGTTACAATACATATATATACATGCTGAAGCATCGAATACCATGTACCGAAAAACCATCGTGCCCAAAACCATGTTCTAAAAACATGCATAAAACCATAGGTAAGTTCACACCACCTAATATAGGATCCAATTAAAATTTCCCCGGGGCATCACCCCAAACCCCATAGAGGGGGGCTACCCGCCCCCCTATAACCCCCCGGTTGACTAGGGCAGTAGCCGTGGAAAGAATATAAAACAACCCAACATTCTTCCACTTGTTTTATTTTGACAGGGGACCACAAGATCTGTTAGTCAATGCATCTGTAGTATTTTTCAAAACGTCCACCTTTACCAGCAACACCCTTTTGTCTTCTATCATATCCCTCACAAAGTGATACTCAACATAAATGTGCTTTGTATTTGGATGGTAAGAAGGGTTCTTTTCCAATAAAATGCATTTTGGCTATCACAGTCTATTGTTATAGCTCCCTATACTAACCCCATACTTGAACAGAATCTTTGCAACCAAACTACTTCCTTGATTGCATGAGCAGCTCCCATGTATTCTGCCTCTGTTGTTGATAATGCCACTACAGAATGTTTCTCACTCATCCAACCGACCGCACCTCCAAATAGGTTAAACACATACCCACTTGTAGATCTTCTCTAATCTAGATCTCTAGACCAATCTACATCAACAAAGCCATGAATATCCAAAACCCTGTCCAATCGTGGTCTTCCTTGGTAGTACAAACCATAATCATTAGTTCCATGAAAATACCTGAAAACATGCTTCACTATTGTCTAATGCTCCTTCCCTAGTTTTGACATAAACCTGCTCAATACTCCCACTACATGTGCAATGTCTAGTCTAGTACTGACCATCGCATACATTAGGCTACCAACTGCACTTGCATATGGAACACGGGACATGTCCTCTTCCTCTTATTATGTCTTGAGACATTGTTTAGCAAATAAATTTACACCCATAGGAATAGGAACACTCATTGGTTTACTATCCCGCATATTAAACCTTTGTAGTATTGTCTCTACATACTTCCTCTGGTTTAACCAAAGCCTCCTCTTTGCCTGATCTCTCTTAATTTCCATGCCTAAAATATAGTTTGCAGCACCAAGATCTTTCATGTCAAATTAGGAGGAAAATTGGGTCTTCAAATCTTGGGTAATTTCTTTGTCACTTCAAACTAGCAACATATCATTCACATACAAGACTAGATAAATAACAAGGTCACCAATTAATTTAAAATACACATAGTGATCTGCTTTGTTTCTGGTGAAGCCAAGTCCCCGTATAAATGTATGAGAATTTTGATACCACATCCTTGGCTACTGTTTTAGCCCATACAAATACTTCTTTAACTTGAATACGAGTTCTTCCTTACCCTTCACTGCAAAGCCTTCAGGTTGCTTCATGTAGATCTCCTCTTCCACATCCATGTGATGAAATTTTGTCTACACATCCATTTGTTCTACCAAAAAATCAAAAGTAGCAGCGAAAGATAAAAGTAATCTAATAGAATCTACCTTGGCAACATGAAAACAAATATCACCAAAATCAATTCTCAGCACCTGGGAATAAGCTTTTGCTACCAACCAAGCTTTATATTTCTGTACCTTTCCTTTTGCATTCGTCTTCTTCTTGAACACCCATTTATTTCCAATGGGTTTCCTTCCAGCTGGAAACTCCACCAGATCCCATGCCTCATTTTTGTGCAAAGATGCCATTTAATCAACCATGGCCTCTTTCTAGAGTTTACCATCCTCTGAATCTATTGCTTCCAGCAGAATTCTGAGATAAAGCAAATGGACTATACAATTTTTGCTACCTTCTATCTCGAACTGATCTTCTCAAAATTGGAGTTTGTGGCTCTTCATCTTTTGATTCCTCTTCTATTGTAGAGTTTGATTCTTCCTCCTTTAGCTCAAACTCTATTTTCTCAGGTTCCTTTGATGGCACTTTATTTTTAATAACATCTTTCACCTCTCTGAACACCACATCTCGATTTTACACAATCATCCTTGTTACTGGGTTCCAAAGTTTATAACGCTTCAAACCATCCTTATCCCCAATAAAGATGCACTTTTCAGATTTACTATCCAACTTCGTTCTTTTCTCCTTTGGAACATGTAGATATGCATCACATCTAAATACCCTCAAATGTGAAGGAGAGGGTTTCTTACTAGTCCATACCTCTTGTGCAGTCTTATCCTACAACGCTGATGAAGGTAATTTGTTGACCAGGTAACATGTTGTTTCCACCACCTCTGCCCAGAATTCCTATCCTAACGCGACACAACTGAGCATGCTTCTTTCCATTTCCATCAACGTCTTTTTCATTTTTTTCGCAACTCCATTTCTCTGAGGTGTGTATGGAGTAGTCTTCTGTCATGCTATACCACACTTCTCACATAATTCTTGAAATTCCCTGTTGCAAAACTCTCCATCGTTATCTGTCCTCTACACCTTTGTCGTCTTCTCTGTCTGGTTTTCCACTAGAGCCTTAAATTCTTTGAACTTGTCAAAGAATTCAGATTTCTTCTTGAGTAAATATATCCATGTATTCCTTGAGAAGTCATCTATAAATGATACATAGTACATAGACTTACCCAATGATGGAACCTTCATAGGTACAAATAGATCACTGTGCACAAGCTCTAATATATGTTTCACCCTCTTATGACCAAAGGGAAAACTCACCTGATTATGCTTCCTATATGCACAGTTTTCACAGAAATCAAAATCTAGAGAGCTATTAGTCATACCTTATACCATAGCTTTACCATGAAGTATTCGAAGGCCCTTGTCTCTAATATGTCCAAGCCTTTGATGCAATAGCATGGTCTTTTCTCTAGAGACAACTATATTTTCTGCTCCACTTTCAGGAACCATAGAATTGTTGCACCCATCGATAATAATGCTACCTTGCATCTTGTTCATAGTTTCAATCTAAGCTCCCCGAATCATCCAGGTTGCTTATGGAAATCAGACTTTTATCCAATGCAGGAATATGCAGAATGCTCGGAAGTGTTGAAACCCTTCCACCTTGCAACTTAAACTTTAATTTTCCACAACCAATGATTCTAGCCTTCCTATAATCCCGTAAGAAGACATCACCACCATCATATTTCTCATACTCATAGTACCACTCTCTATGGGGAGTGAAGTGAAAGGATGCACCTGAGTCAATCAACCATGCCTCATGATCTACATGTGTACTTGAAAAAGCCAAGCATACATCCACACCTTCATCTGTGGTGGTTTTCACCTTTGCAGAAGGAGCATCATTAGATCCCTTTCCTTTTTCACGATCTCTAGATTTACAACCTCTTTTGTAGTGCCCTTCCTTTTCGCATTTCCAACACACCTTTATAGGTTTTCCTGAAGATCTAGATCTCCCTCTAGATTTGAATCTCCCACAAGATGACTTATTTTTGTTTTTGTTCTAGAACTATCCTCATATATCTAAGGCATCACTGTTATAGACATATTTGGGCACTACCACGCCAATCACATATGTTGATAAACCAAGGGCTCTTAAACCCCTAAAAGTGTTGTTTCATACCCTAAAGGATCAAGGTCAACTAATTACATCATTTCCCTAAAGTTCCAGCTGAAAAACTACTCAGAACCGGTCGAAATTGACCCATACAGACTGCTCCATGCTTAGGGTGCGATGCATCTCACCTATTACACACAGGGAGTGCGATGCATACTCAAAAAGCCTTATGTAGGGTGCGATGGGTGAGAGTAGACAAATGGCAGAGACAATTTGCTAGGTTGAAACCCAGAGAATCTTCTAGAAAATTCTCATATGACACTTGCCTCTCTGAATTCGCCCAGGGATGAGAAAGAGATCATGAAATCTCCAAGTGGAACTAAGAAATATCAGTGAAATGACACTAGTCAAAAACCCAGAAGCTGACTCACCCCCCTACAAATATCTATATATGGATCCGTAATCCTAGAGATCCAGAGGTTGGAATTTTGTAATATGTAAGAAAATGCTATTGGCTTCTCTTTGAGACATCGTATTGTTGGGTGATCTTGCTTTTCATGAGGTGAAGAGGGCTTTCATGCTGGGAGGATGATGCTGGATCAGACAACTGGGTTGTAATCCTCTCTTCTACTTCTACTATCAATAAAGTTATTGGAGTTTTCCTCCATATACTTGTGTATTTTTGAATCTTGTATTTGTGTATACAATTGTATGGTTGATGTACTTCTGATTCTACATTGTTTAGGGTATCATAGATCTCTATGCCTTGATGGTTTCTTGTTGCTTTGCCTCTACAGGTGTTCGTTGAAGCGGGACAAGTGAGAAAGGAGTGGCAAGCTCTATCAAAGGAGGGAGGAAACAAGAAAGGAGCCAAGCAAAAGATTAAGGTTGGTACTCTCTGCTTCTCTCTTATCTATCTTCCATAAAGGAAAACACAAGTTACTTTAAATTGTCTGTTTCTAAGATAGCTACCCGTCTTAGTGGGACTAGTAGATCTGAATAGACACTAGTTTTCCTAGAAACAAAATGGTGACTCCACTAGGGAGCGAATAACTTGTTTTTTTGATACTGTGGTTTGCTTTATAAACTACAGGTGGAGCTTGAAGTTAAGCTAGCTAGCCTTTGAACTACTTTTGCTATGCAACTGCAAAGTAGATCAATGTTGCTTCAGTCAATCTCCAGGTTGATTTATGAACTGAACATATGACTTGCAAATGTTCTAAGTGCCCTGGTGGTAGCTCAATAACCTCATAATATCATACCCCTATACTTTGTGTTTACTGTCCACCATAAGCTCGGACTAAATCACTGAACTTAGCTGCAAATTGTGAGTGAAACCCAATCTCAGTTTCATTCCTTGGTCCATCGCACTGTCTCTCATTGGCATTCTGGATGCACTACACCTCCCGTGTATTGCAGGTGAGATGCATCCTTGTTTCCCTTAAGGACAGGTGCAATGATTGAATGAGACTGTTTCCATCTCTGGAATTTGTTTTTTTCTTCATTGTTTTTAGCTCTATTCAGTAGTTTTGCTGCCTGTGATTAGTATATCATTGTTGAAGCCTTCTTCCTTTACATTATTCGACCTCCATTGATAAGTAATTGTAAATGTTTTTATTTTATTTTTCATCATTTACAATCCTCCTTTGCAAAAAGTAGCTTAATCGAACTGTCGTCTTTTGATTCGAAAGTGTTGTAATTATCGTTTTGAGTCAAGAAAAAGAGTGTCATAAAGTCTTCCTCTTTTAGATAGTTGATTGTACTTTTTCCATTGTATTTGATTTGAATTGTCAATATTTGAAGTGTCAAAAGCAGTTTTCCATTAAAAATTGAAAGTGTCATCTTAGTCTGCCTTTCGTTTTGAAAAGAGGTTGCTAAAGTGTCGCTTTAAAAAAAAAATAGTTTAGATCTGTACTTAGTTTTCTTTTTGGCATTCTCATATTAAGGAAACAAAAAAAAAAATATATGCATGTGCATTTTCATTTAGACTGCATGCGGAAAATGATTTAGGAAAGTGCATTTAGTGTGTGCTCTCTGCTCTTTGTTGAAAGAATCATACTTTTCTTTCCTTAGTAGCTAGTATTTTCATTACTAAAAGAAAACAAATGACTGTTTATCATTTTAGATTGCATATTTAGGAATTTTACATCTACATCATGTGGTGAACCTTGGAAGGAAAACTTCTTAAGAAAGATCAAATTTAAAATAAACCTCAATGAACATAAAAATGATTTGGAACCTAACACACAATTACTAGAAGTCTAGGCTAGAGACGTATTTCGGCGTTGTAAAACCTGGTAACTATCGTTTTCATCAAAGGTTGGGTGATTCCTCCTCTTTGATACAACAAGTGCCAGTACGGACTTCTACTCCTGATAATGTTGAGTATATATTGGGAGACCACAATATGATGATATCATTTATCCTTAGGAAGCATGTCTGCTGCCCTATCGATCGCAATGCAATAAACACAACATTCAGGATGATTAACTGTCGTACGTAAAATCCTTGGTAATTTCTCTTTAATTTACCACCAAGGTGCATATTGTAGTTTTGTGATTGGTTTGGTAATCCCTCTATCTAGACTTCCACAGTAGTCACTTTCATTCCTTTTTACTCCCTAAAAGAAAAGGTCCATCTGAGCACTTGTCACATCAGGCTTATTAAAAATTGAAGGTGACTAGAGTCACCTTTAGCTTTTTCTCAACTCTTAAAAATTGAAAAAGAAATTTGTGTCAAAGCATCATAAAATTTATTTTATTCAGAATAAAATCCTTTACCTTTCATTGATCTTAGGTTGAGGTAATGGAGTCCACCAATCAAGGATTTCCCCTTGGGTGAAATCCTAGTCCTTTCTCCTCTTGGGGAGATATTGGTGCTCCTTATATGGCTACATTGTCCCTTCTAGGACTCACAATTGGCCTTCCAGTATGGCTATTCTTGACCTACGTCATTCAAAACACCATAATTCCTCAGCAATTGAATCATCAACCGGATGATACTAGAGTTTCTCCCTTCATTTGTTTCTCCCTCTCCTTCTTCCTCTTCACTTGGTGAAAGTAGTGATACTAAAAACCAAGTAGCTGAGAAGAAGAAGAAAAGGAAGGAGAAGAATAAGAAGAAGCCAGTTGCGCGAGGGGGCAACCATGCATCGTCCACTGAAAATCCACACACCACACCTTCCAAACCCAAATCTCCATGCGTAATTTGCAAAGGAAACCACTATCATCGAGATTTTCCTTGCATCCTACAGATCTTGAGAGACTGGTCTCCCCACTTTCACAATCTGGTGTCATCAACCTCTGTCGATCATGTTGAGAGTACACCATTGACTAGTGAAAATGAAGTCAATGCACAAAAAGGAAGATATAGATTTCCTTGTAGGTTGCATGAAGGCGATCGTGCCCTCCACCATTGTCCTTTTCTGGACAAAGCTAAAAGTGTCTTAGATAATTGTCCTGCTTCACCGCAGCGACTTTCGCCTGGATACAAGAAACTCTTGCCAAGTCCATCGCTAGTTGAAAATCTAATTGACGTACCTATGTTTTCGGTTGAAATGCCTATCATTGAAGATAAAACTTCTGAGTCTGCACTGGACCAAAGTCAACAGGTTGAGACAACAGTCAACCCAGTCTTGTCTTTAGAAGGTCCACCTTCAGATTATACAGTCTCCAAAGAGAATGAGAACAACACCATTCAAATTATTTTTGTTAACATAGAGTCAGATGAAAATGGGGGCAATATACCCATTCCTTTACCACAGGAGGGAATTTCCCCATTTCAAGAGATTCATCCAGCTGTTTATTCTTTCCCTCCTCCAAGTAATCTAGTCATTTCCTTTGATTGGAATCTACTAGCAGGACCCTGCCTTCCATCTAATGTGCCATTCTGAAACATAGTACAAGTTTATAGAATGACCATGGCTAGCACTATCATAGATGAATGGGCTTCTATGAGTATCCTTTCTTCAACTGCTTGGAAATCACTTGGTTTGCCATCGCTTCTGCTTGAGAATCGAAATTTGTCAGGCTTCAATAAAGGAACCAGTTGACCATTAGGGATCCTTCGAAATTTTCCTGTAACTTTGAGAAGGAAAACTATTCATTTGAAAGTGATGGTAGTCCAAGGGCTGCTAGAATGGTACAACTTGTTGACCATCTTTCATTCCCCGGTTCAAACATGGCTACGAGTTAAAAACCATCCCTAAATGGTCTCTTTGCACAAGGAATGTCTCTTCAACCTCCAATTCATCCACCTAATTACTGCGAGTAATTTAGTGAATGTGATGAAGCTTAGGGGGCATGCACCCTGGTCTACTTCGGCAAGTGAACCAAGATGAAAAGATAGATTTCCTCGAAGGTTTTATGACCATTCTAAAACACCCGTCCATGTAGGATATGGGATCAGTTTGGATCAGGATCTCCTCGTTGTAGATTTTATGACTAGTCTAAAACACTTGTACGTGTAGCATATGGGGTTAATCTATATCAGGATCTCCTCGTCGTAGGTTATATGATTGGTTTGAAATGCCATTTCTGTATAGGCTACGGGATCAGTCCGAAACAAGATCTCCTCGAAGTTTATGTGATTGGAAGTGCCGACCCACACCATTCACATTTGTCCATTTCGATGGACAAAGCCAAGGAAGTGTTTTGTCTGCTCTGCGGATGAAACAATCTTGCTTAAATGCAAGGGCTTCTATATGCTAACCTAGAAACTCTACTTTTCTTTATACCTTGGGGCATGCAAACCTTTTTTGCACAAGTGAAAAGTGACCAGCATAAATCTAACCCCGTAGTGTTTTAGCCTAAATTTTAGTTCAACTGCTTAGGTTAGGTGATTGGTCTAATGCACCATTCACCTTTGTTGGTAGACCTTGGCAAAGAAAAGGAAATGTTTTGTAGGAAACTATCCCACCTAACCTCAGTAGTTCATTAACTCTTAGTTTTGTAGTTGGTCATTTCTAGCCTACATAAAAAAGGCACTGAGCAAATTTTTGCATGGGGCAAGCTCATTAAAAAATGAACCTAGTAATAAGAGACATCTTTAAAGACGACTGGAATGAGAAATGTTCAAAAAAGTTGAAGCTCATTAAAAAATAAACCTAGCAACAAGCAATGTTTTCGCAAAGTTCAAGCTCATTAAAAAATAAACCGAGCATTGAGTAGAGTTTCTAAAGATTCAAGCTCATTAAAAAATGAATCCACCCTCGATAAATAACCTTTGTGATTGCATTGCTATCAGCCTTTCGAGCCTTGGTCGTGTTCTTACCGTCACCTCCACTCTTTTAGCCGATCATATGCCTCCACTTGATTGTTTACCCTTTTGAGGAATAGTTGCGAAGAGTGATTTTGTTAGCCACCATCCTTACACTACCATGATTGAGAAGTTCCAATCTTACCTAGAACAAGTTGCTACCTGAAAACACCACTCGTTCCTCAAAAATGAGTCTCTTTTAAGCTCTTTTTAGACTCATAAAATATGAAAAGATTGTCGAGCTACTGGCCCTTCCAGCTCGTTGAAGTAAAGGAAAGTGTCATCCCTCCTCTACATTTTAATATTTTTGGACTTGAGGGATCATTCCACAAAAAGTTCGAGCTCTTGTCTTTTTCGGCTCGCTAAAACTATCGAAAAATCATCCCTTTCATATTATTTTATACTTTTTAGGACTTAAGGGATTGTACCACGAAAAATGATTGTTGGAGTTTCCTTTTCGTCCCTTTTTGAACTCTCTAAAGATGAAAAGGACCGAGTTATCTTTGTCATTAAACTCGTTAAAACAATAGCGAGAAACTTGTCCATCTGAACAAGAGCGGGTTTCATTGTCACTAGGCTTGTTAAAACATAGCGACAGGTTTTCCCGAAGGGAAAATTATAGAACAAGCATATTTTATCCTCCTTAAGCTTGACAAAAATAAAGAGGTACTGGTCATCAATGACTGGGGAAAAAGGGAAGAAAACTTGGAGAACTTCATTGGTAGTAGGTCGCTCTTGAACGTGGCAATTTCAATCCATCACCATGATTGAGTCGGGTTGGGTTATTCCGTTCACCAGTCACATCACCATTGGTCCTCCGTACCATCCATTTTTGGGGTTAACACTATCAATCCATTTCAGTGTCACTGATATGTTCAACAGAAGTCGCTCAAAGAATTCACCAACCTAGCTAATGTCTCATCCACTGCAATACCTTCACTCTCCATTTTTCATGACCCCCATTCCTGAACCTTGTATCATCAAATCGTTTTCACCTCCATAAAATCATTTGCTTCATTTCATGTCATAGATGTGGGATTCATTAAGGCCCTCCTACGATGGGTCACTTCTTGTACATCAACTCATCATCCAAGAAGTTGACTTAGGAACAACCCTTTTAGTATTTTGAAGCTTGCATGCCTCAATGGCAAGTTTCTCACTTCTGGAAATGGGTTTACTTCAATGAACTTCAACTGAAATATTTTACGTGGTGTTCAACATCAACTCACATATTCACACCACGTGAATTGTACTACAGTACCTTGAGGGTCATTATCATTATCTGTGATTCCTCTCGCGCCTGTTAACATCTTACATCATTGGCTGGTAATCAGGTGATGTCTTTCCATGTTTGACTTCAGAACATCTTTTCACATGGATCGACTTGTACATCAAGGGAAGATTGAACAAGTTTGAAGACCCCAGATCTAGTTTCATCCATACGGGCTACGATATATTCAGGAAAATAAATACATAAAATGTACTCCATAGCTGCACAGATGATCATCCAAGCTAAGGGATGATGGCTCTACAAGAATCACTAGTCTGCAACAATGGACAATTGTCTGTCCTATGTACATGAAATTGAATTTATAAAGTTGAGCATGGGAATGCCCACATAAACTAGATCATGAGTGTTATCACCCCAAGAAACTCTCCTAGGTTGTATATCCTAGATGGTCGGGAACATTACAAATTCAAAAAAATGTTGGAAATGGATGAATGGAAGGTTTTATGCATATTCAAGCCAGACAACCACTTCTACTATGCTTAACTCTAGACATGAGTGAACACCACCAGACTATAAGGCTTTATACCACCAATCACTCATAGTTTAAGTATTAAGTGAATATGTAAAATACTGCCCACACTAGTAGATGCACAAGACCATGTGATGGGTGGCTACAACCAGTAAAGAGGTCTGCAAATCTATTTCCTAATGCACAGATAGGATGGCAACTCCCTGGCATTAAGACAACAAAAACCTACATAACACATTCAATGATACATACAAGATTCCAACACAGGGGTGGGATGATAGTCCCTCAAATGCTAAATATCAAGAGCACATGAACAAATGCATAACAGGCACAACCTAGTACAAAGAAGAAGTGGAAAATGAGAAATTAACAACAAAAGAAGCTTGTATTAGCTGAAAATGAAGACCAGACTCTGCAAGTATCATGGTAGTTACAGTCTCCAGATGTTGAACCTTACATCAAAAACAAAACCATCAACCCTATTACATTCTGAGTTCTGGATATATATAGAGGTTGATTACAAAAATGTCTGCTATCTTATGCATGGAGGGGTCATAAAGGACCACCAAACACATTAAGTATCTGATATGGGTCTCTGATACAATCTGCTGCTTTCAATAAGTGAATTTGACATTCTCTGCTATTTGGTTGTCCTTACTGAACAGGTGGAGTGTTGTACCGAAGAAGCTCCATGACTGATAAATTCTTTAATTGCTCGAGGTTGTCCATTTCTTCTTGGTTATGCTGCTCTTGAATGCGGTTGTTGAAATATTAACTTTGCAGATTACTAGGTAGCTGATCGCTTCATCCATCGGGTGAATGATACAGGTTAGAGGCACGAAAACAATATGGAGGATGCATGGGTGGGACAAGAATAACAATAGCCATTACATCTTGTAGATGGATAGCAGAGATTGAATCAAGGGAAGCTATTGGTGAAAGCAGGCGAAGACAATATGTGGGCTGTTGGATTGTGGTTAGGTAGATCTGATAGCTATTGGGAGTGGGAGTTGCATGAATACTAACAAGCAGGGGACATACATGTAGGCAGTTTTACTATTAGGCGGTATTCCCTGCACCACCTATTGGAGGTGAGTGGTTTACGTACACGAGAAAGTGATGGAATGGAAATGTGACATGTGTCTGATGTGATGGGTGGGAAACCACTTTCCCTGTGATTTAATGAGTGGACAACTTGCTCGATAGGGAGGAGAAAATACCATTCGATCGCGCGACAGAGGGGAACGCGCACGAGGATTAATGTGCGGGAAAAAGAAGGTTGCGATGGTAGGAACCGCTGGATCAGGATGATCAGCGATGGAGATTAGTGTATAGGGTTATATGGGTGTGGGTTCATGTGTTAGGCACCTGGGGCTAAAGAAATCTGGGTTATGCAGAGTTTGGAAGAATAAACAGAGGCAGTGGGGTAAAAGGATCTAAACCGGGAAATAGGAAAGGTGAGGAATGAAGAGGTTTTAGGGGAGAAATAGAGATACAGAGGGCTATGAGGGTATACGAAAACATGAAGGAGGGGAATGAAATCAACCGCTGCGAGCTTCCCTTTGTATAAACAACGTGGCCAAACTGTAATTTGATCCATCAAATGTCGAAGGTTGTAGCAGAGCTAACATTGGTTTCTTCTGGGGATGAGATCCTCCCTGTGAGGTCTCAATAACTGTAGACCAATGCCTTGATACAAAACAAGCTTAAAAACAGTGCCTAGTATTCGTTGGGCATGGAGTCTAATTAATTCTATGCTAAAACCTATAAAGAAAACGCTTACAATCATTAAGGCTCAGAAACCTTAAACAACATAAATTTTCAAAAATTGGCCATCTGTTAGGCCATCAAAACTATTTCTCCTTCTCTCGGCCCGTTCATCATAGATCTGCAAAATTGGGTTTATTTGATAATCTACCTCAAAATTTTTAGGGCATTTGATCTTATTAGGTATATATGATCCATACTCCATCCCCTTTTTGTATATTCTCTTCCTTGGATGTTCTTCATCAGAGCCTCTATACACCTGCTGGATGACAATGAATGTTGTGTACTTCTCTGTGTCATCTGTGGCCTGCACAATTAATATAAATGGTGTACCAATGTGTTCATGCTTCGAGGATAGAAAGACATCATCTGCTACTGCATCTTGCTTAGAATAGTCTTCATCCAAGGAGGAGTCCCAAAACTGTGCACCCTCTTCCTTTGTCATCCGGCAAGCTGCCCTTTCAAGCTGTGTGGAGACCAACTGAGCAGGTTTCAGAATATCAAGACTGAGGTGATCAGTATTAGCCTTGAGAATGGAGCTATGACCTGCCTCAGTGCCTAAGGGGAAACTATGAGGGATTCTCTTTTGAGCAGACGAAGAAGCATGAGATGATGGGGAGCTTTCTTCTCCCTTTTTGATCATTGGGTGGGGGACAACAAGCTTGTCAAGTTACAGATCTACATGGTCATGGGAAGATGGGCTAGCTTCAGGCTCAAACTCTTCAAGGATGAAGGGATTTGCTGTTAGTTTCCCCTACTGATAAGTTTGTTGTTCTGCAAGTACAAAAAACTGATGAGCAGTGCCTTTGGATAATGCTTCTTCATAGGCAGCATTAGTTAGGAAAGGGGCACTACCCTTATCTTCCAAACCATGGACCTCCTCCTCCTCTTCAAATTGCTCTTCCTCCATGACTATATTTCAAAAAAGGGTCTTCACCCTTTTGTCTTTGTTTATGTCTTTGTTTCTTTGCAAAATCTGTAGCTGCTCCTTTGCTCCTCTATATAGATTTGGCTTTGGAAGAGCAAAGGTACTAGGAGCTCCTGCTTCCTCAGAATGTTGCTCAGCCATTAATTTGGAAACTTCGGAGGCTAATAACTCCATCATCCTAGCCATTTTATCGATCTTAAGATCTGAGGATGATGAGAGCTCTCCTCCCTGTCTTCTCCTATCATCATCACCTCCGAGCCTCTCTGCAGCTATGACGTTTGATTCTACTTCCAAGGCTGCATATTGCATATAAACCAAAGAAGCACATGTTCTTTCTCTTAATAGCAGGAAGAACTAAGAATCGAAGGCATTGGCGTAAGTAAGCATAGCAGAAGTAGGGGTAGGTTTCACTTCAGTTGGTATTCTACTGTACAAATGATTGAATCTCTTATTGAAATCAGACAGCAGCTCACCATTATCCCTCTGCAAGTTCCCAAACTCAGTATAATAAAAGAGAAGATATTTATTATCCCCCCAATTCCTTAAA
The DNA here is from genome assembly GCA_000404065.3 of Pinus taeda. Taxonomy (NCBI): domain Eukaryota; kingdom Viridiplantae; phylum Streptophyta; class Pinopsida; order Pinales; family Pinaceae; genus Pinus; species Pinus taeda. The sequence continues at coordinate 111,291 of APFE030416712.1, forward strand.
AACACATCATCTAAGGCCTCAATGTCTGCAATAGACCTAGGAGGTAATTCTCTAAACCATTTTCTAGCCTTTCCATCTAGGCTTTGGACAAAAACCCTCATCCACACATCCTCTTCATTGATATCTAGGCTATTAGCATAGTTATAAAAGGACTCAAGGTGCTCTTCAGCTAATACTCCTTCTTTACCAGTAAACTTTGACATGTATTCTTGATAATCTCCTGTAGGCACGGCATTCAAAGGGATAGGCAAGACCAGGGGTCCATACCTAGCAGCAACGATTCTTTCTATCTTTGTAGGAGCTTGCTAACCTACCATGACTAAGGTAGGTGAAAGGATACTGGTAGACTGAGTGATATGGATCAATGAAGTGAGTGACAGAGATGGGGGAATATGATGGATAGCATGGGATGCTTTCTTTGGACTGAGATCTAAAAGGGAAATGAATGAATAGGAGCTCTATGAATCTCTGAAAGAATTTCTTCACTAGCAGAGATACATGGGATTTTTAGGCTTACCTTATCCTGATGCTCCTTTTTGCAATGTTTTCTTCTGTTTAATGATCATTTCAGGGTGAGGCACTGGCCAGCTACTGATTTCTGAAGATTTCTCTGAACATGCTTCACGAACTGAACCAGAAATGTAATGTGGAGTTTCCACCAGGTAGGTCCTCCAGTAGAGTCACCAGATAGATGATTACAACAAAAAATGTGTCCAGACCTTGTTTATCATCAAAATCTGGAACTGTGTCATTTCCCAGGGAAGATGAGCTTCAATCTCCTCTCCCCGAAAATGGCACCAATTAATGTTATCACCCCAAGAAACTCTCCTAGGTTGTATATCAGAGATGCTTGGGAACATTACAAACTCAGAAAAATGTTGGAAATGGATGAATGGAAGGTCTGATGCATATTCAAGCCAGATAACCACTTCTACTATGCTTAACTCTAGACATGGGTGAACATCTGCAGACTACAATTCTTGAGACCACCAATCACTCACAGTTTAAGGATTAAGTGAATATGGAGAATACTGACCACACCAGCAGATGCACAAGACCATGTGATGGCCGGCTGCAACCCGTAAAGAGGTAAGAAAATCTATTTCCTAATGCACAGACAGGATGACAGCTCCATGGCATTAAGACAACAGAAACCTGCATAACACATTCAATGATACATACAAGCTTCCAACACAGAGGTGGGATGACAGCCCCTAAAATGCTAAATATCAAGAGCACATGAATAAATGCATAACAGGCACAACCTAGAACAAAGAAGAAGTAGAAAATGAGTAATTAATAGCAAAAGAAGCTTGTATTACCTAAAAATGAAGACCAGACGCTGCAAGTATCACAGTAGTTACAGTCTCCAGAAGTTGAACCTTACATCAAAACCAAAACCATCAACCCTATTACATTCTGATTTCTGGATATATATAGAGGTTGATTACAAAAATATCTACTATCCTATGCATGGAGGGGTCATAATGGACCATCAACCACATTAACTATCTGATATGGGTCTCTGATATAATATGTTGCTTTCAATAAGTGAATTTGACATTCTCTAGTGTTTGGTTGTCCTTCCTCAACAGGTGGAGTGTTGTATAGAAGAAGCTCCATGATTGATAAATGCTTTAACTGCTCAAGGCTATCCTTTTCTTCTTGGCCATGCTGCTCTTGAATGCAGTTGTTGAAATATTAACTGTGCATATTACTTGGTGGCTAATCTCTTCATCCTTTAGGTGAATGATACAGGTTAGAGGCACAAAAATAATATGGAGGATGCATGGGCGGGATGAGCATAAAAATAGTCATCGGACCCTGTAGATGGATGGCGGATATTGAATCAGGGGAAGCTATCAGGGAAAGAGGGCGGAGACAATATGTGGGCCATTGGAAGCTATAGGGAGTGGGAGCTGTGGAAATACTAATGAGTGGGGGATGTACAAGTAGGCATTTTTACTATCGAGCGGTATTGCCTGCACCACCTACGAGAGGTGAGTGGTTTACGTACACGGGAAAGCGATGGAATGGAAATGTGATGCATGTCTTATGTGACGGGCAGGAAACCACTTTCCCTGTGAGTTAATGAGTGGACAACTTGTGCAATAGGTAGGAGCAACTACCATCCGATCGCGTGATGGAGGGGAACACTCACGAGGATTAATGTGCGGGAAAAAGAAGGCTGCAATGGTGGGAACAATTAGATCAGGATGATCAATGGTGGAGATTAGTGTATAGGGTTATATGCGCACAGGTTCGTGTTTTAAGCACTCTGGGCTAAAGAAATCTCGATTATGCAGAGTTTGGAAGAATAAACAAAGGCAACGTGGTAAAATGAGCTAAGCGAGGAAATAGGAAAGGTGAGGAATGAAGAGGTTTTAGGGGAGAAATAGAGATACGGAGGGCTATTAGGGTATATGACAACATGAAGAAGGGGAAGGAAATGAACCGCTACGAGCTTCCCTTTGTATAAACAATGTGGCCAAACTGTAATTTGATCCATAAAATGCCGAAGGTTGTAGCAAAGCTAACAATGAGAATAATATGAAGATAATATATTGTATTGTATCTTATTACAGGTCACCTTCTAGTTCGAAAAACCTCGGATCCTCATGATAAAGCATTTCACCTGGCATCAAAAGATTTACGTCCTCATGCTTTAGGGGGAAACTGTTATATATATATTTGGGAACTACAACCCCAATCACATATGTCGATAAACCAAGGGCTCTTAAACCCCTAAAAGTGTTGTTTCATACCCTGAAGGATCAAGGTCAACTGATTACATAATTTCCCAAAAGTTCCACCTAAAAAACTACTCAGAACTGGTCAATAATGACCCATACAGACTGCTCCATGCTTAGGGTGCAACGGATCTCACCTATTACACATGAGGGGTGTGATGCATACTAAAAAGGCCTTCTGTATGGTACGATGGGTGAGAATAGACAAATGGAAGAGACAATTTGCTAGGTGGAAACCTAGAGAATCTTTTATAAACTTCTCATATGACACTTGCTTGTCTGATTCGCCCATGGGATGAGTAAGAGATCATGAAATCTCCAAGTGGAACCAAGAACTCTCAGTGAAATGACACTAATCAAAAACCTAAAATCTGACTCACCCCGTTACAAATATCTATATATGGATCCCTCATCCTGGAGATCCAGAAGCTAGAATTTTGTAATTTTTAAGGAAGTGCTGTTGGTTTCACTGCTAGGAGGGCTTTCATTCTGGGAGGATGATGCTGGATCAGATAGCTGGGTTGTAATCTACTCTTCTACTTCTACTATCAATAAAGTTATCTGAGTTTTCCTCCTTATACTTGTGTATTTCTAAATCTTGTATTTGTGTATATAATTGTATGGTTAATGTACTTCTGATTCTACATTGTTTATGGTATCATAGATCTCTATGCTTTGATGGTTTCTTGTTGCTTTGCCTCTATAGGTGTTCTTTGAAGTGGGAGAAGTGAGAAAGGAGTGGCAAGCTCTATCAAAGGAGGGAGGAAACAAGCAAGGAGCCAAGTGAAAGATTAAACTTGGTGCTCTCTGATTCTCTCTTATCTATCTTCCATAAAGGAAAACACAAGTTACTTTAAATTATTTGTTTCTAATATAGCTACCCGTCTTAGTGGGACTAGCAGATCTAAATAGACATTAGTTTTCCTGGAAACAATCACCATTTTGGCTCTCCATATTTTTCCATCTCACCTCCTCCGTCAGCAAGGATGAGACTATTTCATCAAACTGCAAGGTAGATATATTGCTAGCTACTGCAATAACCAGATTGATGCACTTATCTTCATCTGAAATTTTGATATCTATAGATAATAACTGACTTACCACAATATTAAATGCGATCAAATTCTTTGTCACTGAGTCTCCATATTTCATCCTCATGTTATAAATCTTTTTAAATAGGAACAATTTATTCACCAGAGACTTAGATTGGTACAAAGTCCCTAACTTGTCCCACAAAGCCTTCACCGTAGCTTCCCCTGATACATTCAGCAATATTAAATCTAAGACACACAATCATATTGTGTTCTTTGCCTTCCGAAACAACTTCTTCCATTCTTCATTGGACACTCCCGTTGGTTTAGTACCCAAATCTACCACGATCCACTAATATTTGTACACCAATAGATCCTCCAGCTTGAGTTTCCACACCTCAAAACTCTGACAATTAGATTTCTTGATCTCCATCTTTCCACTGCTAACCATCTTCTTTCACCACTAGAATCAATCCTGCAGATCTCCCACTAAACAGGGTCTACCACAGCCCCAAGCAAAACCCCTTAGCCACAAAGGTGTCCACTTGAAGCCAAAACAACTATGATACCAAATGTAGGACTTAACCCCATACAAAAATTATCTGCATACGAATTCTAAGAACATAACATAAACAATGCAAGAGCATAACACATAAAACACATATACACAGAGATTTTCCCCTGGATCCCAAAATCGAGACTACAAACTTGATTTTCCATTATGTTCCTTTCAATGTTATAATACATGTATATACATGCCGAAGCATCTAATACCATGGAACTAAAAACCATTGCGGCCAAAACAATGTTCGAAAACGATGCACAAAATCATAGGTAGGTTCGCCCCCCTAATATAGGGTCCAAATTGTTTTCCCTGTGGTGTTGTCTCTGACCCCATAGAGGGAATCTACCTGCCCCCTTCAAACCCCCTATGACCACCCCACTATGCATTTGGCGCAACCAAGGGGGGGCTCCGCCACCCCCACCTCCAACCCCCTGGTTAACTCGGGGAGTTAGTCATGGAAAGAATATAACACAACCCAAATTTCCACTTTGATTCCTTTTGAGTCCCCATAAATATATAAATGAAACTAACAACATAAATAAGATTAGGTTTTGTTCCAGTAAGGTAAATGAGGTTTCCTAGAAGAATATTATACAATTTTGAATTGATGGTCGATCGATCATCTTTATTTCTTAATTTTGTTCATGTTTCAATATGTGTATCTCTACTTTGAATTTATCCACATTAAAATTATTTAACATATCTATAACCTAATTTTATTCACATATTAAAATCCATTGATTGGATTTCTTCACTTTAATGCCAAAAATTTCTTGATGAGACCAATGTCTTTAATTTTAAAATCTCTTTACATGTCATATTTGAATTATTATAATGTCATATATCTACTAGATATTATGTCATCCACATAAATTCAAGCCATAATGATTTTATCTTAATCTAATTTGGTATAGAGAGTGGGCACATTACTACTACTATTAAACCCAGTCTTAAGTACATATAAGTCATTCTACCTGTACTAAGCTCTTGGCACTGCTCCATGGTATACAAGGATTTTTTCAAATTTTACATTTTGTACTCTTGACATGGTACTTCAAATCCTTATAGTTTATCAACATGCACCTATTCTTATAATTTTTCATTTGAGAAGGAAGACTTCACATCCATTCAATAAAATTCCCATTTGTTCTAGGTTGAAATGTCTAACGCAACTTTAATAGTCTAAGACCTTGCTATTGGAGAAAGAAAGGTTTAGCCATATTCAATAAATAGTTGTTGGTCAAATATTTAGGTGACAACCCTTTCCTTATATATATCTATTTTTTCTCTCTCATCTAGATTCATCTTGTACACCCACTTAACACAATATTAGTTTTATCTATTAGGAGATTGACAAGATCTCATGTCTCATTATTTTTAGTACGTTCAATCTCTTCATCCATGGCCTATACCTAATTATCTGTTGAAAGAAGCATTATTTTATTGTCTTCGCACCTGTAATCTTGGAAACATTGGTCGAAGGAATTGTTGTCGTAATATTTCCACTTGTTCTTAATTCGGATTGGATCATTATATTGTTTGTGATTGATATTGATGCATTTGGAGTGGAAAAAGTGGAGGAATCAACTCATATGACTGTTTTTATTTGCGGGACCCAGTTTGGAAAAATGGAGTGTGACACATGGAAACTTTTAGGGGCTAACATTCATAGGTGGGCTAATATTCCATGCTTTTTCTAGAAAAAAGATTCGCCAATTTCCATTTTTCTAAAGATGAATTCACCCAAATTTTATAGTATGAAATTATTTTACCTTAAAAATTGCTAATATTATATATTGTCTAATATAAAAAAATCATAAATATAAACATTTTTACAAAATTATCATCAAACATTTCAAAATTTGGATATTAGGGTCTAGTAAGTTTTGCCAAGGTTTCTAAACTTTAGGATAAACTTCTATTCTTAAAAAATTCACTAGTGTGAAAACTTCCGGGAGAGTTTTGAGGCATCAAATGATGTTTTTTGGGGGTAAAAATTTTCCTCTTTAACACAACACATTATTAAGCTATTCTACACACAAATAAATTTCCAATGTTGCAAGAGTCATGTCAATCAAACTCTCTATGCCAAAGTTATGTGCCTCAGAGGTTGACCTTCCTAGTTTCACCACCATGGTTTAGGAGGATGTTGCATCAGCCCCCATTACTCATGGGAAATGGGCTAGCCATGTGATTTTGATGTAGAATTCTCTAGAAGAGTCTATATTGTAACTTTAGTTAATCTTTGATGTAGTCAAACTTAAGCACTAGGAGGCTATCATGTTGTGTTATAACCTTGCCAATAAGACGAAGAGACATTCAATTATTTTGAAATAATTTTGTTCCATGGCCTAAAAAATATATCCAAGAGGAATAGGATGTAGAGAAAACATAGAGGATTTGTGCATTGTAATAGCCCATGGGCCATAACCTTGAATTCTTTATGCATGTATCCATTTTTCTATACAGAGAAAGATAGTGAAGTGACTTCACCTTCCAGCTAGGTTTTCTCCTGAAAGGAATTCTCATAGCATATTTTGTGTCTTATGTGTGTGTGTGAGCTTATTTTTTCCTTCTCCATTTTCTTGCATACTTTCCATTCACATGCATGCACTAATTATAGTTAAATCTACAGATCTTGAACTTTATTAAAACTATAATAATGTAGATTTTCATATTTTTAATATAATATTATCATATCTATTATGACAAACTATCCAGTGGAATATACTAGAAATTTTATGGATCATTTGGTATCAGAGGTGGTTTGTTTGCATATTTTGTCGATATTTTCATGGGATCAAGATTGGTAGGGTCGAAAATCATAAAACCCTTATCATGGCTGATGAATATGTAAATGACCCTCGTGATCCTATAGAGAGGAGGTTTTCACAACTCGAAAGACAGTTTTAAGACATAAATCACAATGTAGACCTCCTCATGGCATCCCTAAGCAATAAGCTTGAGATGTTTGTAGAAGATGGGTGATCGAATGTAGAGGGAAACTCAGAAGGGGGATCAAAGGATCATAAAGAAACAAATAACCAATCAAGGAAAGAAAGCATAAAACATCAACCCAGTTCGAGTATTGCGAAAAAATCATAATCCCTACTTAAAATGGAATCAAAATTTGATATAAAGTTGTACCACGAAGAGATTGATGCTCTCAAGCTGAGCCACTAGTTGCGGTACCAGAAGTTTAATTCAACATTCATCAGATTGAAGAAGGACAAAACATATTATTTGTGTGGCTCAAATTGAAGGACCGCGCACTGATTTTTTGGCCGAGACACATGCAAACCCTGAGGTTGGAGGGAGAACCTCTAGTGACTTAGAGGGAGGACTTCAAAACTAGCATGAAGTCATAGTTCTATCCCATTCGATATGTGGAGGACTAGTGGATCCAATGGAATTGCTTCACAAAAAATATCAGGCAAAGCGTGCAAGAGTACACCACAAAATTAAAAAAGATGTGTATAATGTTGGTTATCTCAAAAAGGAACCCATATTTACTCCTCAAGTATGTGGGAGGTTTGCACTTCCATTTTCATGAGTAAGTGATGTTGTTCAAGCCCAAATTGGTGGATAAGGCTATTGGAAATAATACCAAGAGGGGGGGTGAATCAGTATTAGCAATTTAAAAATATTTCAATTCCATAAAAAAAATTATATACGCTACTTCTGTTAATGAAACTTGTGTGTATACACAAATGTGTTTAGAGAAACCAGCATATACGTTGCAAACTTATAATCTAGTTAGTTGATCTTTAATTTGTGTATCAGAACCATATAACCAGTAAGTAAGTGTAGTAAACAAAACAGACAATCACACACATGAGCACAACATATAAGGTGGAAACCCAATGTGGATGAAAACCACCTCCTGCAATCATCTCTATCTTTCTTTAATAAGAAAATTCTTTTTATAAATTTTGTATTGATGCAGCCTTATACTAGTACACAGGCTTCTATCTGTGGAAGGCTACAACCTTTTCTCATTCTCCAGCTTCTCCTGGAAGGGAGATACAATCCCCTATCTCTTGTACTAGCTAATGTGTTTAGTAGTATGTAGGTGCTGATCTACAGAAGGCTACAACCTTCTCTTTTCTTCTAGGGACCACTTTTCATAAATTTTCAGACTGGATCCATCAATAACATCAATCAAACATCAAATATATTTGCATAAACAAATCTCCTTTGCACCAACCAAAACTGAATCAAACAATCACTTTTCTGAATGTTGTAACAACAACATAGTAACAGTAACCAGAACCCAAGCCAGAACCCTGAACACTACAATAGCAAACAGAAGTAGCTAAAACATATTTTATGAGGTGTACGCTACTTCAATGTGTCAAACTTGTGTGTATACATACTTTGCTAAAGAAAAACTTGCATATACGCTGTTTTGAAATGTTGAACTGGCGTGTATACCTGCCCTTGCTGTAATGAACATGTGTATAGATCTGTAAAAGATGATTTAACCTTTACAACTATTCAAACATTAGTTATACCCAAATCATCAGATTTATAGATTACGACAGGTGTCAATTATTCAGATAAAAGATCAAAACCACATAAAGATACTTCTCTTCAAGCCTTAAGATCTTGGCCCATTAATAGAACTTATCCTTCTTCAAGCACTCAGGTTCATCCTTGATTCAGATCCAGGTATGCACCATAACCCAATGACCAGTATTATAGATCTTTCGCTTCATTAGATATTCAATTACTTGAGTACCTTTGCCGAATGATCTCCTCCTCCTTTTATAGTTTTAGGCCTTAATAACATGGTCCAAAACCACTTAGAATCAATACCTTGGACCAATACCATGGGTCAAATACTACGCACCAAAACAAAATTCTCCAACATGTATGTGCCTTTCCTTTTGTCAAAGTGCGTGTATATGCATACGCGCCTTTTGGTTAGTGAACCCATGTGTACACATGGCTTGGCCAAGGAGAACCTGCGTATATTTCTTTTTCCTTCATTCTGAGAGCCTGAACTACGATCTGTCATTTGAGTGGGTTGCCATCAAGGACAACACCTATGTCATAGCACCAAACCTATGTCATAATGCCAACAATCTCCCCCTTTGGACTTGATGGCAACCCCAAGTCACTCTCCCCCTTTGTCATCAATGGAAAAGGGTTATGCTCCCCTCGAGTACATGTTGAATTCTCTGATATGTTGAAGTGTGCTATTCATGCTTGCCCTGACTGTAAGCAAGGTGTACAAAAAGATGTTCTACGAGAAGAACATGACTCTATACATCATAAATGACCTTCCTATCACCAAAGACTCATACATACATCCATCTCCCAACCAAATGGGGATATACCAAGATTGACTCATCCACCCAACCAAGCAGGGATATACCAAAAGTTTATACATGATAAGACAAAAACATTACATCATCCATCATAGGCATAGTGGGTAAACAAAATAGGTTGTTACATGACCTTGATAATAAATGATATACATGATATAGAGACAAAATCTTTAAAACAAGAATATGATAGTCATCAACAACTATCATCAGCAGCATTTCTCAATCACCATCCAGACCAGTAACCATGATCTCCCTCTGCAACTGTTCCACCTGAATTAGAAACAACTGTGAAATTGTACCACGATAATGCCAACAATGCACTATTAGAAGTATATGCTCCCCCTGAACTTGTGCTAGATGATCATTGTCAGACCCATATCAGAATCGTTTCCTCCTGAGTCTGGTCCACATCTTTTCTTCAAACAAACATATATGCGATTGTGTCCACAAAAACTGGCGTATGTGTTACTGGGAATAGTGTCGACTTGGCTCTGCTATTCCCACTAAGACTGGTAGTTGTCTTAGAAACAAACAAGTAAAGCATAGAAAATTTTAGGGGTGAATGTTCGCCCTTTGGCGAAATTAAGGGGTTTTAAATTTTTAGTGGGCGAATATTTGTATCATAGTACATTTTTACAAATCACCTCAAATAGCCCACCTTTTATTAAGGGAGAGGGTAAAAAAGGTAAATGTAGCCCTTGAAATTAGGAGTTAGAACCTTCCATTCGCCCATTTTCAAGAATAGGTTTTATTTAAGTGAATCCATTCGCCCATTTTCAAGAATAGGTTTTATTTAAGTGAATCCTATGGGCCAAATACCATATTTATAAAAGAGGTATGGTGAATTAATAAAAATATAAATAAATGAAAAGTATGGTAAATAAATAAAACATTTTTTTTTATATGGTAAATAAATAAAACATCATTTTATACTTACTCAAAAGTTATGGTAAATCAATAAAAATATAAATAAACTAGACGTATGGTAAATAAATAAAACCTCTTTTTATATTTAGTCCATAACCCTCGTTCTATTTATGTAGGCTTAGAAAGAGGTTTTATTTAAGTTAATCC
>APFE030416717.1:2546-26283 GCA_000404065.3 Pinus taeda
AAAACCAAAATTTTCTGGGGCGCTGCCCCGGACCCCATAAAGTGGGGTTACGGGTACCCCTCAAACCCCCTGTTAACTATGTGGAAAGAATATAACACAACCCAACAAATATATCAAACTCAAACAGAAATTCATTAGGGTCTTCAGATGATAAACCATGGAAATTAGGTAGGGCTGAAAGTGGAATGTTCTTCATAGGAGTTGCACCTCTAGGAAGATCTTCAATAGGGAATTCCAAGGTGGAGAGGGAATTTTCCTCTCTTCCTTCTCTTTGTCCCCCACCAAAGGGTCCTTCATTGTTTCCGTCCATTGGTTTTTCCCCTGTCTCACTTGCTCGGTCTTCATCTCTTTCTGTAGGGCTTTCAATCTCCTGAACCGGTTCCTCGACTTCAATATCTTCTATTGGTTCCTCAATATCTTCCACTGACTCCTTGATTTGTTCTACTATTTCTTCAGCCCTTTCTGGTCCCAATACTTCCTCTGTTTCATAGTCTGTCTGTCTGGAGAGAGTGTTGAGTCTGTGGCCTCTAAAAGCTTACCTTCTGAGATGTTTCAGCTTTTGAAATAATGTCGTCAATGAAAGTTTTTCTTCCTCCTCTGCCTTTGCCCTTGCCGCCTATAGGGTTAGCTTTCCTACGTCCTTTCATGCATCCTGTACATCTAAAAGAAAATCGTTAATACTTTTAAAATCTTCGGTCACCTTCCCCGGCAATGGCGCCAAAATGTTGGTCACTTTAATTGCTTATTAATTAAACAGTCGAGTGCCACATAAATTTTCAACCCGGGAAAGTCCGATTATTTCAAAGGTGACTACATACTGTATGTACTCAATTTTAATAGCATTAAAAAGCTGTAGTATAAACAATTCACACTCTGTTAAACCTCTACTCTGTGTTACAGCAGTTATAGTCTATTGCAGGAATTGGATAAGAATAGATAATTAATTAAAGAGAGTAAATCTGCAAAAGGAAACAATGGTTGTCCTGTAACAAAGGATCAGGACCCTATCCCCAGAGTAGGAATATTTAGCACCTGCCTCTGTTATCCAGTTCACCAATACACTCTGTAAATCCTAGTCACCGGTGAGGCACTCATGTACAGCATCAATCGATTAAAAGAGAAACAGAGTCTTAGCAAAAGTAAAATATCATCAGAAGCAATACTCGTGAATAAGGTATGAACAGAAATCACACACAACACACAACAGAATAAAGATGGGTGAATCTTGTGATGAAGGTGGGCCCTGTCCTTCTCACAAGATTCCCCAGGACACGGAAACTAAGATAAAATACTCAGAACATAACTTTATTCATCCATCAATATACCATATTACAAGAAAGATTCAGTCTTGTCCTTCCGCTACAATCCTTGTGTTACAACTTGTTCATCCTATGTCAATCCCCTCTCTAATGTAGATGTCTCCTCTTTATAGAGGAGACATCTATTACAAAGGATTTTCATTATAAATTCTAGTTCAACCGTTTGTACAAAAATAGGGAAATCACTTCCCGTTAACAGAATGTTGTTACAGTAATGTGGATCATGAACGTTACGACCAATGTAACAGTTTATTCAAATAATCGATCGGATTCCTTTGTTGTTGCAACTCTGGTACTCAAATCTCAACTGTCTCCTTGAGATTCGCATGCTGCCCTTTTTGTTTCAGCTTCGAGGTTCGTGTTGTTTCCGTTGTTTCAGCAACTGCAAAATATAGTCCTGCCAGCTTTAGGCAGTTTCAACAATTGTTCAGCAACTTAGTCAACTTCAAGGATCAATTATAAAGATAGCATGATTATGTGTTGAATGATTAAACATATAGCAATGAGAAGAGTTATTGTATACCTTTAGAATGATTGAGTCAAAACACTAACAAAGGCTTTCAACTATGGGTTGAAAAGGGTAATATTATGACAAAATATAAGGTCAAAAATAGACAATATGGGGTCCTAACACCCCTATATTGCACAGTGAGTTTGTTGTTCGGTCCTCGTTGTGCTTCGTTGCTCTATTGTGCAATCCACTTCGCACACCATGACATCCTTTCTACTACGTGATCTACCCAAAAAATTCGGATTCCTTTACCCAAAATCTGGCTAAGTTGCATTGTGCCCAACAGACCCCCGACACTCACATGTGACTCATCCATACTTACTCAACTGCTTTGCCTATGATCTTGTCTGCAATGTTGTTGTATGTCTTGTTGAATTGTTACAGAATATCTGCCAACTGCTTTTCCTCGTTGCGCACTTATTCTAATAATGTTTTGTGACATGTTATGCAACCTTCTTTGCCAATTATGTGTCCCTTTGTCGAAACTTCTGAAGCTTCTCATCCACTTCATGTGATAGCTGGAGGGAATCATCCTACCAAGGTTGAGTCCTTTCTATCAAACTTTGCTCGTTCTTCTTCAACTATTCGATTTTCTTTTGTAGGTCATTTGACTCATTAATTTTTGCGAGCCTCTGCGAGATTGGAAAAGTATTCGCAACTACTCAACTCTCCTCCAATTGATGTTTCTTTTGCTACATTTCCTCTTGTGGTTTCTAAACATTTGGATCTTCCTACAGCGAAGTACAAATTTACATGCTCTCATCTAGTGATTTTCCACAATCTACCAATGTTGTGGAGATGTTGGCCATCCCAGTCTTTAAGTCAATCTCCCTTTGGTCCCTTACCTCCTGCAGTGTAGTTGGTTGCAACTTCATTTACAAATCATTGAACTGCATCTCATACTTTAATTGCACTGCAACAATTTTATCCTTCTACTCCTTGACTGCAAGGTCGAGCTTCGTGACCTTGTCTTCTGTTGGCTCTTCTTCGTGGACATCAAGGTTTGGTATTCCCTTACATGTTGTTTCCACTATGTCCTTGAGTTTCTGATACTCTTTTTCTATCTACTCTATTTCTTGTATTGTCTACTCAAGCTTCTGCCACAGTGCAACCCTCTCCTTTTCCACCTGTATATTAAGTTGTGATGTATGATGTTCCCTTAGCTTTAGTTCTTCTATAATTTCCTCGTGCAAATTGTGTAGTCTTGGAAACAGCACTACTGCGATGTTAATGTTGATATGCATCCACTCCTTGTTCTGCTACTAGATTTATGTTGATTCAAATTGTAGAACCCTTGTAGGTATCTGTGTCAGCCTCGCTGCAAGGTTAGGCTCTATCAGCCTTCCTTCTGTAACCCTTTCCTCTATTTGTGCAGGTTGTCTAACTTATAATGCCAAAATCTTTAACTCTACAATCCTCTCTTGTACACCTATGATAAGATCGCCATAGCGATCTTCTACCCTATTCCAGGATTCCATTGTTATCTCATGAACCTTATCTCCAATTTGATCCAGGTCACCCTTAGCAAGAACCATTGTTGTGATTTGTTTTTTTTCATCCACCTTATGCTTCTTTCTTCTCTTAATGGTAGCTTTTCCTTGGATATTCCTTTTCTTCGCTGCATTTTTCTTTGTTTCTACCTTTTTTGTCTCCTTAGTTGTATCCTTGCCTCCTTGAGGGTCCTCCTCATGGTGTTCTTCTTCATGGTGTTCTTCTTCATGGCGTTCTTCTTCCTCTTCCTCTTCCTCTGATTTCTGCTCCTTGTCTTTACCATTGGCTTCGCCATGCTATGAAGTGTCCATCTCTTCTTCTTTTGTCGCGTTGTCTCCTGCTTCCTCCGGTGGAGTCATCCGTTATGTGGGAAATGTTTGTACTAATTCTACCATATCATCCTCTTTGACCATCTATGGAAATGCTTGCCATTTCTTCTCCGTGTCTCTCTACCCCTGTATGTTCAAATTATGAAAATCCACCTTGAACCTCGCCACGGGGTTGTACTGTTTGTGCAAACTCAGTGAAAGGCATGGATGTTGGTTTACTAACATGTGTAGATCCATTTGATATAATATGAAAAATATTTTTATTCTACTGTGCTCGTGATGCTTGAGTGGTATGCCATAGTGAAGCATACCTCGCGGCCTCACATACATCTGAAGGCACCGAATGGAACTGTGTGTCCTCCATCTCTTTCCACGCTAACATACCAATTATCAAGATTAACTAGGTGTAGTGGAAAGATGATCTGATTAAGAATATTAGTTTTGTTGTGCTAATATCCTCCTCAGATTATAAACAAGATGTTATTCATGTGCTTAAGGATTCATGAGCTTATTGCAAGTGAAAATGAGTTTTTATGTTAATTTTATGAGAAATTTAACATTAAAATAGAATCTGAACAATAACATATAAATGTACAAAACATCACCAAAAACACATCACAACAAGAACATGATGAAGGATTTCACCCCTCCTGGGCTACGTCTCCTTGGTCCAGCTTCCAATGGCTTACGCCTCTCTATTACTCTCAAATGTGTAAAAATATGTGTTGAAAATGCTCAAATGCTTCTAAAACCTGCCCCAATGAGTCCAGAATGTCCAAAAATGCTACCTAGCCTCTTTTTGCACCCAATTTGGTCGAAAACTGGAGAAGTTATGACCTTTCCTAGTTTCCCCATTATACACTCTACAATTTGCCCAAAATTCTACACCAAACCCCTATTTTCGCGTTTTCCACTAACAAGCCGCCAAATCCACCGAAATCTAGGCGGATTTTTTGGATAATTAATTTAGCCACTGAGGCCCTAAAACACTGAAAATAGGGTCATATGGGGGGGGCATGCGCATAGGGGCTAGCCCCCAGTGTTGGCCCCTTTTCCTCTATTGGTCACATAAATGCTGGTGGTTAGAGGTAAGGTGTCACATGGGGTGGTTACCCCAGTGGTTAAGTGGTGGCAGTCCTCCGGGCAGTGGCATAAACCTTGATGGTTGCAGCGTTCACAAGGGGTGGTTAAGTCTGCCCCACCTCCAAACATGACAGTGTTCTCATTTAAATAAAATGTTCCATCTTATATGGTTAAGACCCACGTGCATGATATGTTGGTAAAGTCATTGTGTTAAGTGTTAGGAGGTCATGTGTTCGGCCCCTGCTGCCTCTACCCGGTCCATAGCAATAATTTTGGTAGCCTCTCAGGCTGCCATGTGGCAGCCTCGGTCTCACCACAATTCAACGCGTGGTTGGCCATCATTCTAGCCAATGAAAAACCAAAAAAAATTGTCCAGTCAAGATGTGCCACTTGGCATGATTTCATTAGTCGAGAATCACTTTGACCAATTCAACGTCCACCTCACCTGGCCAGTTAGTGCCACGTCAGTAGTGCGGACTACTGACTAGGTTGTCATTTTTTTTAAATTTCCATGTTTTAGAAAGTGGACAGAACTGGTTTCTGGAGTCATACGGAGTTTGTTTTGTGCAAAATGAGTTGCGTCAGATTCAGGATGACGAGAACTACGTGGCCATCCAAGTTCCACACCAATATGAAAACTTTGAAATTTGAGCTATTTTTTGAGCACCTGATCATTCCTCCCCAGTGGAAGCCTTTTGGACCCCAAAATATCACTTTCAATTGTCCAACAGGTGAGGGTACACTTCCCTCACCTTTTCAATATCGATCCATTTGGCCTTTGAAGGATTTATTACCTTGAGCCCCACTTGAAGGTAATGCACATCCCCTCATTTTGAAGACCTTATTTTTCTATCAAGAATGGTTTCTTTTTGTATTTCATCAAGGTATTCAGGAGAAAAATCCTCTATGGAAGTAATTTGGACATTTTCTCCTTAATATTCAATCAATGGAGGCTCATACAACCTTAAGTTCTCAACATTAACAACAGCATAAATTTTCATATATGAAGGCAAATCCAACCTGGAGGCATTGTTACCAATCTTTTCCAAAATTCTGAATGGACCATATCTAATTGGTTTTAGCTTTTTAACTTATCCTTGGAGCCTCTCTTTGCTAACGTGAAGCCAAACTTCATCACAGATGGAACTTGCGATTTACACGATGCTTGTCATGCCTTTCTTTGTACTTGCCTTGGCTCTTTTCAAGTTGTTCTTGAACTCTTTGGTGTACCAATTGGATTTGTTGAATGAACCTTTTTTCTTTGTCTATGTCACTATGACCATCAGTAGCAACACCTCTGGAAAAAAGGAAATTCAAAGGAGATTTAGGCAAGTATCCCAAACATGCCTCAAATGGTGGTGTTTGAGTTGAAGAGTGCTTGGCCCAGTTGTAAGCATGTTGAATATAGTGCAAATTTTCATCCCACAACTTAGGATGGCTTGTTGCAATACCCACGAAGAAGATGTATCACTATCTTGTTCACCACCTCTGTTTGACCATCTGTTTGCAGATGAAATGTTGTACTCTTTTTCAATTTGGTGTCTGTGAATCCCCACAAGCTTGACCAAAAATTCCCAACAAATCGAGAATCTCGATCACTGACAATTGATGGGTGCAATCCAAGATGCACCCATACATTCTAAAAGAATAACTGAGCAGTATGTTCAGTTGTAACTTGTTTTTTACATGGCATCAAATACACATTTTGTTGAACCTATCCACAATTACACACAAATAATCATGACCACTTTTTGACAATGGAAGACCTTCTACAAAATCCATAGAAACACTCTCCCACGGACGTGAAGGAACTAGAAGTGGTGTGTACAATCCTAACTTCCTGTTGTTAGGCTTACTGACTACACATACCGAACATATTTTAATAAAACGGGGCACACTTTCAAGCACATGAGGACACTAACAATACCTCTGTAGATGTGCCACCATCTTATTTACACTGAAATGACCAGCAATAAGAGAAGTATGTGCCTCTCTTATGGTGTTGACTCTTTCTCTCTATGGAATATAAAGCTTGCCAATATGGTACAACAAGTTTTTTTTTTTGTAAAATATGACTAAATCTATTAATAAAGGAGCAATATAGTACAATCATGCCTGGAAACAGGCAGAGCCAAGAGAAACCAGAACATAGGCAGCCGGAAAGGATAGGCATCCACTTCGGCTCCTAGAAGCGAAGAGCAGAGAGAACATAGCATGAAGTGACTAAAAAAACCGGAGGACAAAACAAAGCAAATGATTCTACCCTACATGGGAGGGATCAGCTATGCGGAATTTTTTTCCTTTCTTTTTGCCTACTTTGACCCATTCAGGAGGGCACTGCTGAACTAGCGTGATTTGCAAACTGAGCTGGGTTGCTTGAGATATTTCCTTGTCTGAGTCCGAGGTGGAGGATTCATGATTCCTTTTCTGGAAGCATGGCTGGATGGAGCAATCCTCATGGGCGGCCGATGGCGGTTCCGGCGCTGTCGTGGCCTCCATTTCTTCCTCATTTATCTCCTCTTCATCCGAGGTTAAATCAAGATCATCCATGGGGGGAGGGTCATGAGGCTTCCAGCTTTTGGATTTCTGCTTATGATTAGCTTTCTTTGTTGGGGCAGGCTTCGAGGGACAAGAGCTCTGGAGATGCCCTGGAAGATGGCAGTTGCGGCAGCGGAAAGCTGTATTCTCATAATCCAAGTACTGGGTCCAATGAAAGTCTCCAATTTTGAGATTGATCTTGTCCGGGATTCCTTTGCTGATGTCTATTTCTACACATATTCTGGCAAAGGTATATAAGCCTTTTTCCGCTCTAGAAATATCTGTGTCGAGGTAGCGGCCTAGAGAATTGCCGATTCCTTGGAACACTGCAAAGTGCCAAAGATGAGCTGGGAGATTAGGAAGTCTGACCCAGATTGGGAGCTTGGTGATGATTGCCGAGGATGGATCGAAGTCCGGAAACCAGGGAGTGAGGAATAAACCTGCTGAGCCCCAGAACCAAGGCCCTTCTTTTAAAGCTTTTTGGTAGTCCTCCTCAAAAACAAACACCGTAATGAAAAAGCCCTTTGAGCACAAAAAAACCTTGCAATTGTTGGTCCAGTTGGAGTGGATCCACTAGTAGAGATCTGCTGTCCGTGGCCACAACCCATTGAACCTGCAAATAATGCCTTGCTCAGCAAGCTGTTGGGTTTGCTCATCTAAGGAAGGATGCACTATTTCAATGGAGGGAGTCTCCTCAAGTTTGTCCACCAGAAAAGGTTTGGGCACCTGAGCTGGTGGAACTGTCTGTTCCTGCCTCGGTGAATGGACAGCATCCTTGTATGAGAATGCCTTGGCTGAGGAAGACTGTCCTACCGCTCCTCCTCTCAATCGAAGGGAAAGAAAAATGGTGGCATTTCTTTTTATGCTGTAGAATGAAAGGGGGTGGAGCTTCTCTAGTTGTTTACCTTCGTGGAGAAGTCGTTGAGCTGCCGAGGGAATTCCCAGTTTAAGTTCTAGCGCATGCATGAGGTCCTTCACCAGATCCTGAGAGTCTACCCAATGTAGCATAGTTTTGTCTGAGAGGAGCTTGATCTAGATCTGAAACGAGGCTTGCCAGAGTGTTTCATCTCGCTCAGGCATTTCGTCAAACAGTTTGGGCTCTAATTCCAGACATTTGAGTTTGGTAACTCTCGCATGATCATTCTCCAGTAGGAAGTTTGAAACCTCAAAGCTGTTATGGATTCCATCAGAGTTATCGGACTCATTGTGTATTCTCTTTGTTCTAGAAATAGCCGCAGGGGTAGCAGTTGGAGGAGGCATGCTAACTCTACCAGAGTTAGAGAACCCATAACCAGGCCTGACACGCTCACCGACGTCATGAGCAACAGCCGTGTGGGGAGCAGGAGGAGCCTGCAGATCTTCTGCAGTAAGAATCCTTGTGCCTACCCAGCTCCTCAACACCTGAACCCCTGCAAATATAGAGGAGGAAGAAGCCCCTTTCTCCTGAGAGATCCGATGTTCGAATCCCGCCTTCGCCCACACATCCTGTTGAGACCCACTTGTGCTACGAGGCCTCTGATACTCCTCGTGAGAAACCCATTTCTGATAGGCTTTTTCTGAACCATTGAAGCCTGCTGCGGCATTAAGGGGCTCTTTCTTGTAAGAAAGACTCAAGCCCAAGTTGAGCTTTGCATCTTCCGGGCTTCCATCAGACTCCTGAGACTCTGAGAGCCCAATGTAATCATGAACTGTAAGAGTCGAAGCCATGCTAGATCTCACGCCGGACTTCATTGCAGTGCCGTCGCAGCTCCACTTACCTACATCCGTCAGGCCAAGCAGGAGCCCGAAGGCGGCCGAAGGGAGGGAAGCGGTTGCAAGTTCTCTAGGGTTCATCGTCGGCTCCTCCTGATCTCACCTATATATTCCACCGACAGGCCCAACAATGTTAGTGAGTCATTACTTGCAACATTTCTAATTGGACAACTAGTACAACAAGTTATCATGCAAATGATAATTCAATTCCTCTACTTGGTTACCTTGACTCAATCTTGCATAAACATCTTGAAAGTCATTGTCTAATGCATGTTGCTCAATATAGCTTTCATGCAAAACAAAATTTTGCTCAAGTAAAGTAGTTGTACTAACAATAGGCCTAGAAAGCATATCATCAACTTCATTGTAGATAAATTTCTTATACCTGATTACCAAGTGGAATTTTTGAAGAAAACCCATCCATCAGAAGTGCCTTGATTGATGCAACTTTGATTGAGATTGCAAGTATTGCAATGGTTGATGATCATTGTTAATAATTTTTTCTTTACCCATCAAGTAGTGTTTCCACTTTTTCACACTTTGCACCAATTCATACAATTCCTTATCATATGTAGGATAGTTAATCACTACACCATTGAAAGTTTCTGAATGAAAACAAATAGGTTTACCATGTTGCATGAGGACTGCACCCATGGCATAGTCACTAGCATCAGTCTGAATCTCAAATGACTGTCTCAAGTCTAGAAATGCAAGTATTGGAGCTGAACTGATCTTTTCTTTCAATGCATCAAAGGCCTTTTGTTGTTTCCCTCCCCACTAAAAAACCTTTTTCACACTTGTCAATGCATGCAAAAGAGCTGCGATAGAAGAAAAGTTAGCAATGAATTTCCTGCAATATTGGGTTTCTCCCAAAATACTTCTTACCTCAGTAACTGTTTTGGGCCTTGGCCAATTCAAAATGACATCAACCTTGGAGGGATCTATTTTCAACTCACCTCCTCCAACAATATGACCCAAGTAAACTAAATAAGTTTTTCCAAACTCACATTTTGACATCTTAAGATACAATTGTTCTTGCTTTATGACATCAAGTACTTTTCTCACATGCATGACATGTTCATCACAAGATTTACTAAAAATTAAGATCTCATCTAAGTATACTATAACAAAATCATTAAGAAATGGCCTCAACGCATCATTCATCACACACATGAATGTAGTAGGAGCATTACATAAACCAAAAGGCATAACTAGCCATACAAAGAAACCGTGTTTTGTTTTGAATGTTGTCTTCCAAATGTCTCCTTTAGCAATTCTAATTTTGATTGGTAGCCACACCTTAATTCCAACTTAGTAAAATACTGTGTGTCTTTCAATTGATCAAGTAAAACATCTATTCTAGGCAGTGGGTAATGGTTCTTTACAATAATTTTGTTCAATGCACGGAATTCCACACACATGCACCATGTTCCATCCTTTTTTGGCACCAAGACAATAGGTGAACCACATGGTGAAGAATATGGACTGATGATCCCTTTATCCAACAACTCTTGAATTTTCTTTTTAATTTCTTCACTTTCCATCACTGACATCTTGTACATGCCAATGTTAGGAAGAGGACAGTCCTGCTACAATTGTATCTCATGTTGGATTCCTCTCTTGGGAGGTAATCCTTTTGGTTCTTGAAACATCTCACCATATTGGTTAACTACATCAACCAATTCAGATTTCAATTTTATTTCACAACCTTTAAAAGCTTCATTATCAACATCATTATTGGGTTTGATCATTAGAAGCACAAAATTATTGCGTGAATTCAATAGTCTTTTCATCTGCCCCACATTAACAAGAGAAATATTTTCTTGCTATGAGCTCTCACAATATATTCTACTCATCTTTGAACAAATGGTATTTGTTTTCATGTCTATGGAAGATAGCTTTTCTGTCATACAGGTACAGGCTACCCAAAACTATGCCACATATGTCTAATAGCACAACATCAAGCTCCACCTCATCTATGAAATTTGCAATAATGGTGAATTTCAGTTTACACTTTCTAGTAACATGGAATTGTGCATTGTCACACACCAAGTGGATGTGGTTTATTATGTGAAATTTTTTCCAAGTTTAAACTTTTGACAATGTTTTCAGAGATAAGATTGGCTTGAGAGCCACTGTCGAAAAGTGTATCAATTTTTCTCTGTTTTGAGATCACTCTTATTTGAAAAAATTATATCCTCTTCTTTTCATTTGGAGTTTCATTATGTGAATAGTACTAATGCTAGCAATGGAATCATTTCCTTTCATACCCATGGCTGTAATTTTAGTTTCATCACCCGAATCGGATCCCAAATCCTGTTGAGTGGTTGCAGTTATCTTTTGTTTTCCCTTATTGTTGATTTTTTTTGGTTTCATTTCGGGATGAAGCTTCCAACAATGAGCTTCATCGTGACCCTCTTTGGAACAATGTTTTCATGTTAATTTTTCTCCTTCCTTCCTGATAGATGCATTTTTCTTTCCCTTCCCTTTGAAACTATTTTCTTTTCCTTTACTCTTAAATGACTTTTTACTACCTTGTTCTATAGTTCTTTTCCCTCTTACCTCAAGATGAGTGGCTTGCACACATAAGATCATCTAGATTATTGGGATTAAACATTAATATAGTATGCCTAAGATAATTGTGTAAATGCCCTATGTACTTCAGCAATGTGTCTTGCAATTGAAAATCTACACCTAACGTTAGAGACCTTTTTCTGAATTCTTGGGTGTAATCTTGCACATTTTGACCTTTAAGTTGTCTAAAGTTATGCCAATTCATGATGGATTTCTACATATAAGCTAGAGGGTAGAATTTTCTTTTAATTGCAGTAATGAAATCAAACCAATAAATTGAGATCTTATCGTGTTTTTTTATCTCCTCTTGTGTCTTTGATTCCCACCATACTAGTGTTTCACCCTCCATTATCAAGGAAGCTAACTGAATCTTTATGTCATCCTCTTGAAGGTTTTGAATTCTGCAATAGACTTCCAACTGACGAATCAAATTATCAAGCTTCTCTGCATTCACTTCACCATTATACATGGGCAGCTCAAATTTAACATCAAGTTTTAGTAAGGGTGATTTACCAGTTCCTTTTGAGGTATGTTGATGAGTATGAGTAAGGGTTGTGTTAGTGGAAGAGGGTGAAGATGCCTCTGAAGAAGAAGATGAAGAAGATGGTGGAGAGGGTGGAGGTTTATCTCCATTTCCATTACCTCCTCCTAAAGAACCTTCTCCTTTGGGAGGTTTGTAGCTTTCACCCTGTAGTCTGGGATTCCTCTCTTCATAGAGGGCCTTCACCATCTCTGTCATATCAAAGAAAGCCTTCGTGAAGACCTTCTCATATTCTATCATGTTTGTAGGTTCTCCTTTATGAGACATACTCACTGGAGTCTCAATTGCAACTTGAGGATGAACTGATGTTGCAGATTGTGGAAACCTTGCCCTCTTCCCCTTGACCCAACTTCAAGGCTTCCAACCATCTTCCCTTCTCCTCTTTTGAGTTTTAACCTTGTAAGCATGACATAAACTTGGAAACAGTTAAATCCTTTTTGCACAAAACAAAACTAGTGCTCTGATACCAAAATGATTTGAATAATATTAGTTTTGTTGTGCTAAGATACTCCTCAGATTATACACAAAATGATATTCATGTGCTTAAGGATTCATGAGTTTATTACAAGTGAAAATGAGTTTTTATGTTAATTTTATGAGTAATTTATCATAAAATAGAAATTGTATAGTAGCATATAAATGTACAGAACATCAAAAAAACACATCACAACAAGAACATGATGAAGGAGTTCACCCCTCCTGCGATACATCTCCTCAATCTAGTTTCTAATGGCTTGGGCCTCCCTATTGTGCTCAAATGTGTAAAAAGATGTGTTTACAATGCTCAAATGCTTCTGAAACCTGCTCCAATGAGTCTAGAATGTCCAAAAATGGCTACCTAGCCTCTTTCTGCACCCAATTTGGTCAAAAACTAGAGAAGTTATGACCTCTCCTAGTTTCTCCACTATTCACTCTACAATTTGCCCAAAATCTGGTAGTGAACCCCCATTTTACCTCATTTTCTGCTAACGGGCCAACAAATCCACCGAAATCAGGGTGGATTTGTTGGACAGTTAGTTTAGCCACCAAGGCCTAAAACACAGAAAATAGGATCATATGGGGTGGGGGGGGGGGGGGGGGGGGGGGCATGCGCCCAAGGGCTAGCCCCGATGCCGGCCCCTTTTCCTCCAGTGGTCACATAAATGTTGGTGGTTAGAGGGAAGGTGTCAAATGGGGCAGTTACCCCGGCGGTCAAGTGGTGGTGTTCCTCCAAGCGGTCACATAAACCTTGATGGTTGCAGTGTTCACATGGGGACGATTAAGTCTGCCCCACCTCCAAACATGATAGCATTCTCATTTAAATAAAATGCACCGTCTTATATGGTTAAGACCCACGTGCATTGTATGTTGGTAAATATGTTCTGTTAAGTGTTGGGAGGTCATGGGTTTGACCCCTGTTGCCTGTGCTCGGTCCACAACAACAATTTTTGTAGCCTCCTGGGCTGCCACGTGGTGACCTCCTACTGGGCCACATGTCAACTTATGGTTGGCATCATTGCAACCAATGAAAAACCACAAAATTTTGACCAGTCATGATGTGCCACTTGGCATGATTTCATTAGCTATGGAATGTGTTGACCAAGTCAATGTCCACTCACTTGCCCTGTCAGCGCCACATCAGCAGTACGAACTACTAACTGGGTTGTCCTTTTTTTTAAATTTCCCTGTTTGAGAAAGTTAACAGAACTCATTTCTGGAGTCATACGGAGTCTGTTTCGTGTGAAATGAGTTCAATCGAATTCAGGATGACGAGAACTGTGCAGTCATCCAGGGTCCACACCAATCTGACAACTTTGAAATTTGAGTTGTTTTTTGAGCACCTGATCAAAAGATGCACCTTTCTCCTGGACCTTACAATATTCGTCCAGTAATTCCTTGCATAAGTATCCAACCCAATTATACTGGACTCCATTTGTGTCGAGCTAATTATCCTAACTATCTAGACTACAACAGAACCATTTGTTGGCTTAGGTTGGGCTGACCCAAGTTCGAATTTTATTGTGCATCAATAAAACCCTCAATCATTGGCCCTTTTATCAATGACTAAAAGCAAATTGCAGTCTCACCCAAAGTGATTATGGGAGGTTGCAAAACTACGTTTCTGCAGCCTTTAGGGATACTGTGATGCGGTATTTTCTTATACTTTAACACTTATAAACTACTTCGCATTCATGAACTACTTCGCACTTATATATTACTTCAAAGAATTACATTCATCACTTAAATATATTATAAACATCCATAAACTTCACAGTACTAAAATAAAGTGTTGATAATAAGCAAATCAACACATGAAGACACATATTTTACCTTGGTTCATCTCAATGTGGGACTATGTCCACAAGAACTGTTGCTTATAATAGATCATTTAGTACAATAAATATTTCTTCACATGTGCACACAGTGGCAGGTTGTCTGCACACTAAGTTTCAGATGGTCTATACGCTAAGTTGCAGACCCAGGCCTCTGCGCACTCAGTTGCAGAGCTTTGCCCTTTCCTCCGAAGTACAAATCACAAAAATACAACCATAAACATAGATCTAGATCTAATTGATTCCTTCCTTCTTTATTTTTCATCCCTATATATACTATTACATTGATGGATTACATTGCTACATTACCATAGACCCAATACCATGGTTTCCAAAATACAAGGGACTATGGTCCAAAACCATTCAACTTTTATGCTTTTACAAAAAGGGAGGGGCTTTTCCACGAAGCCCCTATACTGTGCAGTGAGTTTGTTGTTTGGTCCTCATTGTGCTCTGCTGCTCTATTGTATAATCCACTTTGCACTCTACAACATCCTTTCTACTACGCACTCTACCCACAAAATTCAAATTCCATGCCCAAAATCTGGGAAGTTGGGTTGCACCCAACATGTAGGGGGGTGAGAGGAATTGCAGGATCTCAATGTGGCTGCAACGCTTGCAGAGCTTGAGCATCACATGGATGGATTGACCCAGGGCATAGTTGATTCCTGGGTCGACCAAATCCCTATCAGACTGCAACTTCATACTATTAGTGTGGTTGGTCGTATTAGCCAGCTACAGCGCAAGATGGCTAATGTAGTTGCTTGTTATCATGAGCATCATGATGATTAGTCTACTAGGAGGTTATATAGTCGTAATTTGATTGCATGTATATTTTTTGATATGATAGGTTGTTTGGCCATATGTATCTCGGGCACAAGTTTTTGTAAAACCAAATTTTGATATATATAGCTATCGGTGTTTCTTATGCATTCCATTATCTCATTCAATGTATGTGATGTGAAATTAATTTAATTTACATATGTCCCAAATGTTTGTCTAAAACATAATTTTCTAATGCATCTGTCAATGTGTTTAGACTTCTAGAAATGTGTTGATATTGGATATAATCAAAATGTCTTTCCAAAAGGCAAACCCTTAAAAACATACAAAACATAATTGGACTTCTAACTGAATAGACATTAGTAAACTATATAATTACAAGTTGTGATTCATGTATGATAACTATATGGCGGATACCATGAGAAATAACATCAGACAATAACTTGATCACTATGATATACTCATCAATATTATTTGTAGAGGGACCAATACAAATCCCTTGTAAACTCACTAACTTGCCACTCGGAAGAATAGTTTCGAGTACTACGACTAGCACCATCAACATAACAAACATATTGTTGAAGGGATGTCAGCATCTGCAAGAAAAATGTAAACAAGATTAATATAAACTGTAAGAAAATCCAAAGGGAACACACTAGAAACACACTCAACATACCTATATACAACATGTACACAGTGGGCTATGCAAAAATCACTTAAGCGTAGTATTTTTTAAGGTACATCCCATTTCTAGGTTGTGCCAATGGAACTCCATCGAAATCAACAAGCTCGTAGGCCTCTTTAGCAAGAACATGTTTAATAATGTATGGGCCTAGCCACATTGGTTAAACCCTCCCCAATCCTAACTTTTCAGACTCTTGATCATACAACAACACAAGGTCACCTTCCAAGAAGACATGAGGCTTGAAATTCTTGTCATGTTGTGCCTTAATGCATTTCTTGTGGGCCTCATTAGCCATTGCGGAATCACGTTGGGTTTTCATCTAGGTGTGTTAAATGTAAGAGACACTCTTCTTCTATAGAAGTGGCAGGGAGGAGCTTGACAGCAAGTTTCAGAGATGGAATTTCACACTCAATAGGAAGGATTTATTCTAGACATTATATTAATTGGAATGGTTTGAACTCGATAGCAGTACGAATAGAGATTTGATATGCCCATAAGGTTGCATAAAGGATATGATGCCAATCTGATTTGTGGACTTATATTATGCACTAAAGCATCATTTTTACAACTTTATTGGTGTCCTCAACTTGCCCATTCGCCTAAGGGTAGTAGGGAGTCGAACTCTTATGGGAGAGGCCCAACTTGGCAGTCAATTCAGACATCATGTGGTTACAGAAATGTTTCCCATGGTCTGTAACTATAGCATGTGGTACACCAAACCTTGCAATGACATGATTGAAAAGGAAGAGAGTATTTTTTTCACCGGTGTTATTGTATGTAGGCATTGACTCGGCCCACTTAGCAAAATAGTCTACCTCCACAATGATGTAGCTATGCCCCCTAGCTGAGTGAGGGTTACACGTCATAAAATCAATGCCCCTCTTTGCGAAAGGTCCAACAGTGATAACAGGGTGCAAAGGATCGGGTGGAGCATTGATTCAGATTTAAATAGGAACGCAACAAATTACATAGATCATCATAAACACATAGATGCAGCGGAAATAATACTTCATTTCATTAAAGTAAAATATTGAAATATGCTTACAAACAGAAATGGAAATAAACCAGCTAGGGCAATGGTAGCTTATCTCTGAGAAGAGATGTGGCAGCTACATGCCTCTGAACTATGTTACAATGAAGCTCGAAGGCCTATTTATTGTTGAGGAACAATGGAAAACCCTAAACATCCAAAAACCTAACCCTAGAAGATGAAACGCCAAACTATGGGCCTCGTCTGGGTAAATTGGTACATCAACTTCCCAGGGTTGTAACTTTGGCATATGATCTCCGTTTGACACACACAGTATCTCGTTAGAAATATCTATCCAAGAACTACAACTTTGGGAAGAGAAACATCCGTCCATGGACCCATGTTGCTCCCATTTTTCCCCAAAAAACGTCGTTTAGGGCCTCCAAATGGCTCCGGAAGTTTAGGACCCGAAAAAAAATACTATAAATAGTAAATTGTGCTACAATTAAGGAAATTGAAAAGCTAAAAGAAACAATGGTGGGGGTCCAAGTGGACTTGGTAGGTGGCTACCAATATCCACCTGGATCAAGCATGGGTTTTACAAACGTATACCTGGTCGGCATGACACTTTGAACCATGAGGATGCAGTCACGAAACATAGTAGGCCAAAAGTGATCAACACACAAAATCTTTTGTGTGGTGGCATAAACTGACATATGACCACCACATGCCCTAACATGGCATTCATTTAGAATTTTCTTGGCCTCCTCATGGGTGAGGCACCTTCGAAAAATCATATCGATAATGTCATTATAATATTTTTTTAGCTTGATATCAGATATGTTTTTGGTTAGAACACAAGGTATCGGACCAAAAAGTCTGAGTTTGGAGATATACAATAATGTCCCCATAACACAGGTCAGATGACGCAATCAGGAACAACAAATTGTCTAGAACTGAATTGTCAAACATTGATTGAGTTTCGACAGTGGGATCATCGTCAATCAACTCAGCAAAAACTAAGGATTTCTTCGACTTGGATTTGATAAACTCAAAATCAAGCTCTTGGAGGATGAAAATCCATTTGGAGTACTTTGCCCCCAGCAATTATTGTGACAAGATGTATGTCATGAGGTTGCAGTTGGAAACAACCATAGCTTTGTAAAGCAGGATATAGTAATGAAACCTTTGGACAGCCTAGATAATTGCCAAAGCTTACTTTTTGACATGAGTATATTTGATCTCTAAATCATTTAAGTGCTAACTCAAATAATAAATAGGATGTTCGTTCCCTACATCATCCTCTTGGACCAATTCCATAGAAATGGTAGTAACTACAGTGATGAGGTATAGGTAGTAATAGCATTGGTAATATGGGGGATACAACAAGGACGCCTGAATCAGAACGTATTTCAAGACATCAAACACTTTTTAAGCAGTGTCGTCCTAATGGAAGAGAACCCCTTTCTTTAACAATCGAATAAATCTTTTAATCAATTCGGTGTAGTTGGGAATGAATCTCCGTAGAATGTTAGCCTTCCCTTAGAGTCATTGAAGCTGAAGAAGAGAGGAAGGAGTAGGTAGATCTAGGATTGCCTAGAATTTCAATGAGTCAATATGAATTCCATGTTTCGATACAATGAAACCAAGAAGTCGATCGTAACTAACACAAAACACACACTTGTGAGCATTGAACCTAATTTTATAGTATCGACGACGTAAAAATATAGCCCTAAGATTCATTGGATGATCAACATGATGTTTTGAGTGAGCAGGTTGGTCATGCAAGTATGGTTGTACAATGTGTTTAATGTCGTGGAAGGCATAATTCATTTCCCTCTAAAATGTAACCCCAACATTTTTCAATCTGAAAGGGAGATTTCAATATGCAGATGTCCCCCATGGACAAATAAATGAACTTTTATGTTGGTCTGATGGGAGAATGTTGATCTGATTATAGCCAGAAAATCCATCCATAAACAAAAATATTTCATAGCTAGCACAATTATCAACAACCTGGTTGATGAACAGGGTAGGATAATTTTCCTTAGGACAAGCACGATTAATGTCCCAGTAATTGATATGCACATGAATTGTTCCTTGTTTCTTCATGACAGGAACAATGGTGGATACCCAATTCAGTTAGATGTACTGGGTAGATGAAACCAAAGTGTAGAATTTTTTCAACTTCATCTTTTAATAGCGGCAGCCTTCTTGGGATGGACAGGACAAAGGTGTTGTCGAACTGGCTTAACATCGGGATATGTCTTAATTTCATAAATACGAATGTTTGAATCAATCCTTGAATCTCTTCATAAGATTGGGTGAAAACGTCTCTAAATTCCTAGAATAGGGATTTATGAGTCTTGATCTCATTGGGGGAGAAAGAAGCAACAATATGTACATCCTCGATAATTTTAGGTTTGATCAAAATATCGAGAGGGATGGTCTTTTCAATATTCAATAAATTCTTCTCAAAATCAATATCATGGATAGATACGGAATTCGTTAGCATCTCAATGACATTGGCCCAATAGAGTTCACTAAGTTTATCCTCGAAAGAATCTGGCAAGGAAGAATGATGATGATGGTCGTCCCATCGCACATCATCTGACATCATGATCTCCATGATGCTCTCATCAATATAAATGTATGAGAGAAGGGGTCAGAGGACGTGGCGTAATCTAAAGAATAATCAACCCAATTGATCGAAGAGGAGAGAGTAGAATAAGTTTCACATGCCAAATAGAAGGATTTATAGTCGAGCTCAATGGGACTGAGTGTCATGTCATCACCAATAGTGTCAATATCATATGCATTTGGCACTATCCAAGGGTCAGATGGAGTAGAACAGGAATATATCATGTTGACATAGGCAACCGGATTAGAGTTGTCGAGAGAGGGAGGAGGAAGGGAAAAGGTTCCCATGAGGGAAGAATCCTTAAGCAATCCCACCCCAACATCCTGATATGGATTTGGGGTTTCTCCCACAAGAGGGATGCTTCCAGTAACTTGAGAATTGGTGGTAAAGAAATTGATTTGATCAATGGTTATTATACCTCCCTTATGAGGGAAAGCGATCATTCTAAAATACGTCAAAACAAAAACAGCGATAGCATAAACCCGCGTACGACCTAGTAGAAGGTTATAATCTAATGGTCTATCAATAACTTTGACTTCAACCGATACCATATTGCCACCTAATTCTACTTGTAACCAATTCAGAATTTCACAAGGCTTGAAGCCTCTTCATTCAAAATCCTTTAGAGTAGTTGGTGACTAATTTAATTAGGGAGAACCAATGGCCTTCTAACAAGAAAGTGACATGATACAGGTTCAAGCTCCTTTGTTTACAATGTAACAATAGATATTCTTATCACAAACAACAACCTGAACCATGAAATCTAATTGGGATGGAATTTGAGGTATATAATTCTCATGGTTAAAAACTACGAGGTTGGAATCCAAGGGATCAACACATGCAAATGTTGAAAGCAAAGCCTTTTTCTGGGTTGGACAATTTTGTAACACCTCAAGAGTTGACATAGTTGAAGGAGCTTGAGCGAGATCCTCAACTATGTTATAATTATGATCAGCTCTTGCACAAGGGTTGAATTTGGATTTATGGATAACGCCTTTGGGAGTCTTAATTGTCAATTCAGTAGGAAATGCATTTGGAGTAGGATCTGATGGAGATGCAATAAAACTAGAAGTTTGATCAATAGCTTGACCATTTGAGGGATCCACATTACCTTAGTCTTTATTTCTGGTGGCCATCATAACATCACTTTTTGGCTTGGTGGAGGAAACCATCAAAACCGAGTTAGAGGAAGCGGGATCCCAAGCAACCATATTGGTCTCCTGATTCAAAAACACATTTGTCAACACATCGGGTGTAGTAGATGACTTAAGGAACTAATTCACTTCCGTCTGATGTGGACAATCATGAGTGAAATGCTCCTCATTACAAATCAAGCATGGATAATGATGTTTCTACTTTTCTTCAGAATAATAACTATTTTGTTTATCCTACAGAGGGTTATCTTTCTTCTTTTTACCTTTGCCTTCCTTATTACTTTCTGGTTGTTGGAATTTTCCTTTGGAGGATTGAATGACATTGATCTCAAAAGTAGAAGCCACAAGAATAGTGGAAGGAGGATTTTGGGTAGCCACAACAAGATTCGAATCAGATGGTTTACTCACTAACTATTGGTTGGTAGAAACAATCACGCCATCGGCAACCTGTGATTCTTTACTGAGATGTTGAGGAACATTATTGGAAGGTCACAAAGCATTTGGTATTTTATCATAAAGCGTGTCAGATTAGGTATAAATAAGATCCATATATTGGGCAGGATAAATTACATGCTCTTCGGTCACAACTCTTCCCTTAATGACATCTTTTGTTATGGATGGTAACAAAGACTTAAAAAACCATTCGGCTAATAGTTGATCATGAACAAACATTTTTAGAGAAGAATCTTCGGCGAAAATCACATAGAGATAATTCTGTCGACGCGTTTCAAACCAACCAGTGTGGTTCATCATCAAGACAAGTTGAATGAGCATATCTTGCTATGCATTATAAATAGATCGGGCAGAATCTCCACGTAACAGCTAGAATTTGACCAAGAAATGGCTAGTTAGACCAAAATATTTATTTATTTAATTGTTAATTTTATTTATTTATTTATTTATTTTTATATTCAAAATAGTTAATTCGGTTTTATATTTTTTTTTTTTCTTATTAAATTAACGTAAATTGACAATTTTATAAATATATATTAAAATAAGTGAATTAATATACTCATAAAATAATCGAGTAATTAGAAATAGATAATAGTTGACTATATTTTAAATAAATATAGGTTAATTATATTTTAAATAAAATATCAGATAAAGGGAGATTTAAATAATTTAAATCAACGAGGTTATATAAATATTAGTCAGTTGTATAAGTTAAAAATAGAATATTCTATAAATAGTTAATTCTATTTTAAAATATATATAAATAAATAAATAAGTTTCATATTCATAGTCAAAGAATATCCTGATAAAAATATTTACTTAATAGTTTATTAAGGGTAAAATAAATAAATAAGTAAATAATAAAATAAAATTAGTATATTAAAAAATAATCATAAATATATAATTATAATATATATATATATATAATATAATATATATATATATATATTATTAATATATATATAATATAATATAAAACATAATAAAATTAAATAATAAATAAATAATAAAATATTATTTTAATTCAAGAATCAAAAGAGCCTTGCATAATAAATTAATTAATTAAAATTAAATTTAAATATATATATATATATTATATATAATACATTTTAAAAAAAAAATTAAGAACTAAATGCGCTTGGAGAAAGAAAAAAATAAATAAATAAAAATAAAAATAAATAAATAATAATAATAAAATAAAGATAAAAAATAACATGTTAATTTAATTGAAATAAATAAATAAATAATAATAATAATAAATTTTTAATTTAAGAATCAAACAGCTTAAAAAAAAAAAAACTCTCATGGGAGAACACAATTAGGAGGAGAGGGGTGGGACCCAGTGACTACTAATCTTCCAGCCATCCTCTCTATTGAGATTGTTTGGCCTTTTTTCAATCTCAAGGGCTTCCCTGAATTTCCGGTGATGGAATTGCGACACTCTAGCAATCACACTAGCTTCTTCGATGCAGACATGGTGATTGGTTTTCTCCACATGCTCTGCTAAAGCGGAAGACTTGGTTCTCATATGCCTGAGGTCCGCTGCGTGCTCACTAATCCTGTGGTTAATGGAGCGACCAGTCTCATCGATATAGGGGGTCCCACATGAACAAGGAATAATATAAACACCTTTCATGTCCTTGGGGTCGATAGGATCCTTCACAGATCTGAGGGACTTACGAATGGTGTTAAGAGGTCTAAATTTTGCGGGGACATTGTGCTTCTTAAGAATCGTCGCAATCCTATCTGTGGTCCCTTGAACATATGGAAGATGGACCCCAGGAATTCAAACCTTAGGTTCTCTTCTGGATAACGAATTCTTAGTCGCTTTAAGGAAAGCCTTATGTCCCAAATGTCTGCTATAACCATTTTCAATAAAGACATTAAGGAGATGGGACTTCTCCTCCTCGAAGTGCCTTGAGGATCTCTGATGAAAGGATCTTCGAGCAGGAGAAGTCCCATCTCCTTAATGTCTTTACTGAAAATGGTTATAGCAGACATTTGGGACATAAGGCTTTCCTCAAAGCGACTAAGAATTCGTTATCTAGAAGAGAACCTAAGGTTCGAATTCCTGGGGTCCATCTTCTATATGTTCAAGGGACCACGGATAGGATTGCAAGGATTCTTAAGAAGCACAATGTCCCCACAACCTTTAGACCTCTTAACACCATTCGTAAGTCCCTCAGATCTGTGAAGGATCCTATCGACCCCAAGGACATGAAAGGTGTTTATATTATTCCTTGTTCATGTGGGACCCCCTATATCGGTGAGATTGGTCGCTCCATTAACCAGAGGATTAGTGTGCACGCAACGGACCTCAGGCATATGAGAACCAAGTCTTCCGCTTTAGCAGAGCATGTGGAGAAAACCAATCACCATGTATGCATCGAAGAAGCTAGTGTGATTGCTAGAGTGTCGCAATTCCATCACCGGAAATTTAGGGAAGCCCTTGAGATTGAAAAAAGGCCGAACAATCTCAAAGAGAGGATGGCTGGAAGATTAGTAGTTGCTGGGTCCCAGCCCTCTCTTCCTAGTTGTGTTCTCCCTTGAGAGTTTTTTTTTTTTAAGCTCTTTGATTCTTAAATTAAAAAATTTTTATTA
>APFE030416717.1:49284-75137 GCA_000404065.3 Pinus taeda
TTCAGGTAAAGAACATAATAATGTTATCGCCTTATCCTCTGAATCAAATTTTACATCTAGACTGTTTAATTGCACCAACAAGGTATTAAAAACATTTAGGTGATCAGCAATTGAGGTACCTTCTTTCATCCGCAAACTGTAAAGCTGCCGTTTCAGGAG
The DNA here is from genome assembly GCA_000404065.3 of Pinus taeda. Lineage (NCBI taxonomy): Eukaryota > Viridiplantae > Streptophyta > Pinopsida > Pinales > Pinaceae > Pinus > Pinus taeda. The sequence continues at coordinate 49,444 of APFE030416717.1, forward strand.
AATTCGGTTTGTCAAAGATTTCGTCATGTAGAGCTTCTCAAGCTTCGACCACAGGCCTGCAGCGGTTTTCTCTGACACAATGTTAAACAGAACATCGTCCGCCAGACATAACCGAATTCCGCTCAGAGCTCTAGCATCCATCTCATCCCATTCATCCTCCGTCATGGAAGCAGGTCTTTTGTTTTTCCCCAACAGTGCTTTCGCCACACCTTGTTGCACCAGCAGATCGTGCATCTTCACCTTCCAGATTTCAAAATTATTCTTACCATTGAATTTCTCAATTTCGAACCGGGCACTTTGATTTTTGGCCATCTTGTATCAGCAAAAAACAATAATCTCCAATATCCAACCAGCAAAAAAAAAATTGCCAATGCCTCTGTTTTTTACAAACAAAATTTGCCTATGTTTTTCTGCCTTTGCCTTAAAAAAAAAAAAAACTTCTCTTTGCACTTATGTAAAAACCTCATCTTTACACTTCACACAAAAAATTTCTGTTTACTCTTCACAAAAAAAAATTTCGGCTCTTCACTTTTGGCAATTGACTAAATATTGCATTTCTAGGAAAAATAAAATTCCATAGTATGCATGTGAGTTACACCTAACTCTGCACGTACCACTAGCTAGATGTACCACTAGCTGGTAAAAAAAAATACAATTATTATGCCATTGTAACAATGTACAAGATTATTATAGCATTCAAGCCACGTTGTTGCCAAAAGTTTCTTTAATCCACATGAGCGCCGTTTATTTCCGTTTTTCTGCATCCGCTTGTGACAATTTTCGCAGGCGTAAAAGGAAATTTGAAGCAACACATATCAAAAGGCAATGAACCGTCTGTTAATTGAACCGACCGGAAGTATTTATATATATATCACGGTGCCATTCCCTACGACAGAGACTCGACTCTTCAAAAAAACAGAACTGCGCTGTTGTGTTAAATAAAAAACCACGCTGTTGTTTTAAATGCAGCCAGGCGGTTTTAAATCATACATCCGTGCTGTGCTGTTATAAAAAAAAAAAAAACAAAATATATATATCCACACCGCTGTCTACATATATTTCCACGCTGTTTAAAAAAATATATCCATATACCCACGCACCAGTAACAGATACGCTAGCATCACCAGTCACGCACAGCGCCTCCAGTCAGCTTCTCCAGCCACCTCACCTCCAACAAGCTCTGATACCATTTGTTGGATCAGGTGCTCAGCAAACAATTAAACACACACAGCAGAAGCAAGCACATAACACAGTAATTAACGTGGTTCATCCAACCAATCTGGGCTACGTCCACCAAACATAGGCATCAGGAATATATTAATCAAAACTTTGGAGATTACATCAATGAAATCCTCACACACTCTTAGCAAACCATCCGAATGGTTGCCTATTATATAGTAGAGAGAATCTAACTGCTCTCACATCAAATTTAGGATGCATTAATTTGCTCCTAACAACCTGGAGATAATCCAGCAACAGATTTCCTATTGTTGTCACCTACAGAGATTTCTGCCAATTTTAGTTTAAACAGAAAATCTCAACAGTCCAGATGTTGGAGTCGGGGTCCACAATTATTCCAGTCTTCTATGGCGTTCATCCTTCAGAACTTCGGTGGAAGGGGGGCAGAGATGGAATTTGTGTTACAGCCCTCAGCATCCTCCAATGTATCTTCCTGTGTACGAGGGGCGAAAATGGCGATTATGCTCGGGCACTGAGAAAGCTCGAAAAGAAGACCACGTTCGATTCTCGAACCAAGAAATGGATGCCACTGACATGACTCCAACACCATTCAAAAATGGAGGAAAGCTCTTTCGGATTGCTCACAAATAAGCGGTTTTGAGCTGAGCGCGTGTAACGGGTAAGGGCTTTCACTTTTCACTCTGTTACTCTTTAGTTCGTTCTTTGTAGCCCTTCCTTACTAGTCATTTCATTGTGAATATTATTATTCAGTGATGAGGGTGAGCTCGTCGATAAAGTCGCGGAACAAGTTTTGAAAAAGGTTAGCAAAACACCTCTGAATGTTGCTAAATATCCAACTGGTTTGGACGAGAAGGTAAAGGATCTGGAAGCGATAGTGTTATCCCAGCACCAAAGTGGGGAGGCTCGAGCAGTCGGTATTGTGGGTTTTGGTGGGGTAGGAAAAAGCACCCTCACAAAAGAATTCTTCAACCGACACAGATCAGATTACAGTCGGTCTTGCTTTCTATGTGATATCAGAGAAAACGCAGCTGCTAGATCTTTACATTCCCTTCAGAGTAACCTTCTTAAAGATTTGATTCACAAGGATGTACAAATAAATAGCACTGATGAAGGCACAGAGAAGCTCAGAACACATCTCTCATCTACTCACCCCGCTCTCATAGTTTTAGATGATGTGGATCATATCGACCAACTGGAGGCATTATTTTCACCAGTCAAAGATACCATTCATACAAAGAGCTTAATTTTAGTGACATCTCGCAACAAGGATCTTCTTACCAGCTAGGGGATTGTAGAGTCATCTATTTACAAGCAGACCGGCCTTAATCGAGAACACTCCCTAGAACTCTTTTGCTTGCACGCCTTCAACGAGAGTTATCCAGTTATGGGATTTGACGAAGTAGTTGAAAAACTTTTGGAGGCGTGCCATGGACTACCATTATCTCTTAAAGTGATTGGAGCGCTGCTTTGTGGAAAAGATTTGGAGTACTGGGAAGCCCAATTCAATAAAATATCCAACATACTCCCCAACGATATACTGAAGAGACTCCTAATTAGCTACGAAAATCTAGATCCAGAGGAGAAGCAAATATTCTTAGACATTGCCTGTTTTTTTATTGGAGAACACAGGGAAACTGTTATAAGAATATGGAACGGCTCCGGCTGGCAAGGATGGCTGGGTCTTCGCAACCTAGAGAACAGATGTCTTGTAGATGTGGACGGGGAAAACCGTATAAGAATGCATGGCCACATTAGAGACCTCGGCAGACATATGGCGAGGAAGAACCTGCTGAGTGCCCACGTCGAATTTGGCGCCTCAACCTTCTTGGCAATATGTCTCACCAACCACCTGTAAGTAGTTTGAAGCTTTCAACTGACATTCAAAATAGGGTTGTGTTATCAAAATTGTATCTGTCAAGTTTTGAGTTTTCAAAACATTGCAAGATTCTCGATCTTGTTTCTAACATGTAGGACTGAACAATTCAGGTGCGTGGAATTAGCATGGCTCATGGAAATGACCCTGAACGATCTTTCCAAAACCTTGTGGAAAGTCGTCTATTAACTAATATGAGCCGGTTGCAGCTTCTTAGGGCTGAAGGTTATTTTGTTCAAACCTTATTCAGCGTTGGGCACTTACCCCAACTCATATGGCTCTGCTGGAAGAATTTTCCGTATGCATCCTTACCTTCCTCGATTAGACTAGAGAATTTAAGAGTTCTACATATAGAGGGGGGGAATTTGGAAACCCTGTGGCAACATGAATCCCAGGTAATCATGCTATTTCTTCACAGAAATGTTGTTTTGTATTGTTTTCAAATCTCAGAAATTGCTTGCTCCATGTGTCTTCATATATAACAATGCCAAAAAACTGACATCTACCCGGTTCAAAACTTTGAACATTGCAGGCACCTGTGCAGTTAAGAGAATTGACTATTGATGCTTCCGTTTTAATGCTTCCAAACTCCATTGGGAAGCTGAAAAATCTAGAATCATTAACCCTACACAAGAATTATGTTGAAACATTGCCAGAAGAATTCTGTCATATGCATTCGTTGAGACACATGCTCTTATGGGGCTGTAAAAATATGACAATACTGCCTGATTCAGTTGGGAACTTCAGAAACCTCCTAATTCTTGACTTGCGCGGGTGCTCTGCTCTACGCATGCTCACAGATTCAGTGGGGTGCTTAACGAACCTCCAAGTTTTTCACTTGGATGGGTGCTCCGCTTTGCAGAGGCTTCCAGATTCAATTGGGAACTTAATGAACCTCAAAACTTTTCACTTGGGCGGGTGCTCCGCTTTGCAGATGCTCCCAGATTCAATTGGGAACTTAATCAACCTCCAAAGTCTTTACTTGGGGGGGTGCTCTGCATTGCACATGCTTCCAAATTAACTTGGGAACTTAAAAAATCTCCAAAGTTTACACTTGAGCGGCTGCTCCACCTTGCAGATGCTCCCTTATTCAATTGGAAACTTCAAAAACCTACAAAGTCTTCACCTGGGCGGGTGCTCAGCACTGGAGATGCTCCCAGGTTCAGTTGACAACTTCACCCACCTTCAAGCTCTTATCTTGGTGGGTTGCTCAGCTTTGCAGATGCTCCCCGATTCAGTTGGGAATTTCAGGAAACTACAAATTCTTGACTTGGGCGGGTGCTCAACTTTGCAGATACTGCCAGGCTCAGTTGGGAACCTCAGGAACCTCCGAAATCTTCAATTAGGCGGGTGCTCTGCTTTGAAGATGCCCCCCGACTCTGTTGGGAATTTCACGAACCTACAAATTCTTGACCTGAGCGGGTGTTCAGCTTTGCAGACGCTCCCAGGTGCAGTTGGAAACTTCACAAACCTCCGAAATCTTCACCTAGGCGGGTGCTCCGCTTTGCAGAGGTTCCCCGACTCTGTTGGGGATTTCACGAACCTGCAAATTCTTCACTTGGGCGGGTGCTCAGCTTTGCAGATGCTCCCAGGTTCAGTTGGGAACTTCAAGAACCTCCAAAATCTTCAATTAACTCGGTGCTCAGCTTTGCAGATGCTCCCCGATTCAGTTGGGAATTTCAAGAAACTACAAATTCTTGACATGGGCGGCTGCTCAGCTTTGCGGATGCTCCCAGATTCAGTTGGGAACTTCTCGAACCTCCGAACTTTTAGCTTGGCCAAGTGCTCCGCTTTGCAGATGCTCCCAGATTCAATTGGGAACTTGAAGAAGCTACAAACTCTTCACTTGCACCGGTGCTCCGCTTTGCAGATGCTGCCTAATTCAATTGGGAGCTTAACGAACCTCGAAAGTATTATCTTGCGCGGGTGCTCGAATTTAAAAATGCTCCCGGATTCAGTTGGCAACTTAAGGAAACTGCCGAGTCTTAACTTGAGAGGGTGCTCCAGTTTGCAGATGCTCCCAGAATCAGTTGGGAACTTAACAAACCTCCAGAGTCTTGACTTGAGCGGGTGCTCCACTTTAGAGGTCCTCCCAAATTCAGTTGAGAATTTAAGGAATCTTCAAAGTATTGACTTGCGCCGGTGCTTCAATTTGAAGAGGCTGCCCAATGTTGAACAATTGAGTTCGTTGGAGAAGCTTGATGTGTATGAGTGTCCCGAATTGCAATGGGGTGAGGGAGTAGTCCAGCAGCTGCGCCAGCGACTGAAGAAAGGCTTCATTGAATGAAAAGCACGTATTCAGATGATAGGGGCACTTCATAGTTACAACAGTGGTCAAGACCGTGGCCATAGTGCCCACTGCAAGCTGTATACAGAGTTCTGTGGTTAACCATGAAAGGCATTTAATCAGAAGCAAAATGAATTATACGATCTATGGAATGCTCTACATTTTATTTCATTGGTTCTAAAATATATTTTCCCTTCATTGGGTTTCGATAAAAATCGATAGCGTGTTCCATGAATATTTTTCTCTAAGGAAAATTCCAAACATGTCAAGAAAGAAAAGAATCCAAGTTAAGAAAGAAGCCCATTGCGTAGGAGCTTTGAAAAATGCCACCTATGTCAGGACAGCAATTGCAGGAAATGAGTTTTTGGAGATGGTAAAATTAGGCCTCCATTAAATGAGTTATCTCCAAATACATTCCTTCTATCCTCCAAATGTTCATCTCCCATTGACAAAGTTTGAATGTTATCTTTGTGACCAGATTTGACATATAAACACATTTGACATATGCTTTTACATCCAAACTCTATTTGTCAAAATTTAAACGCAGAACCTCAACAAACTTGAGATATACTGGGCAAAGAAAAAAGGCCTCGCTCAGTCTGGTTCATTCCAACGCTGGCAGCTAACAAGTGCACTGTGAAGATGAAAAACCCTCGCTCTGGTTAAAGCGTTGGCAGCTAACCCATTTTTCAAAGAACTTAAAAATATACTCGGCAACAAACAAAGAAACCCTTGCTCAGTTAGCCACAGGTCCGACAGCCAATTCACTTTTTCAGCTCCCTTTGTAATTCTTCTCGGTACAAGGTTAACTCGCCACTGACCTGCTTCAACAAGTCTTTCTTATCATTTCATTGTGTAGTGGAGTGGATGGACCAGTACACCGGAATACGACCTTAAATGAGTTTGGGATATATATATAGAAGAGATTAAAATTTAATATTATATATAATTATATTATTATTATATATATATATATAATATAATAGATTAAAATTTAATTATATTTAGTATTATATTATATAGTGTGTGAGAGATAAGTTGAGGATTGGAGACTTTGGATTATGGTAGTGTTTAATAATATTTGAACAGAGGGGAATTGAACAAGTAACTTAATATTTAGTAATATTTTAACAATGTATGTGTGGGGGAATTTGTTAAAAAATGGAAGATAGATATATTCAAGAAGCTATGCAGTTCACACTTGAAGAATTTCACATCTCGTAGAACGCTTTACACAATCATCATTAATCATCCATAATATATAGTTGACATGTAAATAGGAGAGTTAGAATAATCACTTAGAATGTAGGAACTAATTCTTAAACTAAGACTCACTCATAACAAATGAACCAACTTTCTCCAATGATACATTCTCCATTAATTTCAACACCCCCCCTTAATGGAGAAAGGGTTCACTAGTACTACTAACATCTCCCTAAATAACTCAAATTTAATTCTTCCAAGGGGCTCGGTAAAAATATCTGCAACATTATCAGAAGTATTACAATATTCAATATAAATTTCTTTTGACTAAACATTCTCCCTAACAAAGTGAAACTGTGTATCAATAGGCTTAGTGTTTTTGTGAAACACTAGATTGTTTGCAAGTTTGATTGAGCTCTGGTTGTCACATCTCATAATTGTTGCATCTTTTTGTTCTTCTCCGGCATCGTGGAGAAGTCTCCTCAACCAAACTGTCTCATATGTTGTTGCACACATTGCTTGATGCTCTGTTTATGTTGAAGATAAGGATAAAATGTTCTGCTTCTTGCTGCTCCATGCAATGGACTCGGACCCAATGTTGAATGCATAACCTGTTATGGATCGTCTATCATCCAGATTTCCAGTCCAATCTAAATCTGAAAAACCTGTCAATCTAACATCAAACAAATCAGCATATTTGATACCAACGTCCAAGGTTCCTTGAAGATACCTTAAGACGCCTTTTGCTACCACCCAATGACTCTCAAGAGGCTTTGACATAAACTAGCTCAAAGCACTGCCTTCAAAAGCTAAATCAGGTCTAGTTGTAGTTAGATAAATCAAACTCCCAACTAGTTGTGTGTATAGTGTTACATCCACCTCCTTAGAACCTTCATCATTCTGAAGTTTGTGATTATGCTATAAAGGCACTGAGGCAACTTTGCACTAATCCATTCTAAACTTTTTCAATAAGCTCTTGACATACTTTCCTTGAGATCGAAAATTTTGGCCAAAATCCCTCCAAATTTCCAGACCCAAACAATAGTGTAAATCTCCAAGGTCTTTCATTTCAAAAACCTGCAACATCTGCACTTTGATTTCTTTAATGAGCTCATCAACATTTCTTGTAATAATAAGATCATTTACATATAAACAAATCAAAACAATTCGCCCCTTTCTATCAAACACAGTTGTAGCGGCTATAACCACCCTCCAAAATTTTGGCTCGCATGCAAATTTTGAAGCCTATCTTGGATCCTGCAATCGATCATCCTTGGTTACTTGTTGGTAAACTGATGATTTCAAGCTCCCCTCCTTGATCTTAAAAGTTGTCTGTGTTCTCATCTTTATGCAGCATGTGTCTCCTTTGGGCATAGGGGTTGTTGTTTGGCATGCAAAGGTAATGTTGTTTTGCTTCAAGAGAATCGTGTGCATATGAGTTGTTATCATCACATAGACATGTTTCACACTCACTTCACGCACTCTTATCTTGAAGGTTGTTGAATCTAGAAAAGTATGTCTTATGCATTATGGATAGTCTACGCTGTGTCACTAAGTGTTCGTGTGTGATCATAGTCGAGTTCTATCATTGTTTATATATGTGTCACTCATCTCACACTTATCCATTTCTTGAGCAACCTAGCCTCATATAGCTTCCCGGAATTGTGCACTTTGCTTCTACAACCCTCAAGCTTCCTACCTTTCCTGTTGGAACTCCGTAGTGCACAGAGACCCCAGCCTCCCTTGGCATCCAAAACTACGCAATGATTTCCTTCAGTATCCTTCTCTCAGTCAGAACCCAATGTCATCAAAAATCACATAGTATTGCCTCTTAGCTATTCGAGCTGCATTGCACTCAAAAGTTGCGCAGAGGTGTCCTCCCAGGACCCCATCTCACAACAATGTCCCGTGTCTCAAAACTGCGCAGTGTTTTCCAACTACTATATCCGTCTTGCATTTAGAAACTGCGTAGATGGGCCTTCCATGACTTCATCCCGGGAACAGCCACTATCCACTAAAACTGCGTTGATCTATCTCTCGGTGACTATAGGAAAAGATGACATGCTGAGATCACTCCCAAGGAGTTGAGGAGACTCTACCAAGGAACTAAGTTATGGGAAAATACCAGGACCGCATGCAATCTCTATCGGATGCATGATCATCTCTAGGGTAAGTATAGTAAAGAACACCTTTCGAGGTACACATCTTAGTCGAGTTTGCATGAATTTTTTTCATTGTTATATCATCATGTCTTCAGTAACATGCATGTGCACAAACACAAAAAATTCATTTCATGTGTTTCCTATAGATGTCTTGCTTCCTTTTCACTAGTTTGACGAGCTGTCGTCTTCGGCATATTGATTGCCACATCATGCTTGCGACCTTCTTTTGGTGACATCGAAGGTTTTTCTTCGTGTGCATGAGTTGTTTCAACTATGTAAACACTCGTCGCACTCACACACAATTTCATGCAAGTGTCATCATTATCGTTTGAAGGTCTATCCGAAGTGTTGCACTTATCACTTTCACCATTAGACAGTCCCACAGTCAGTCACACTAAGCATATGTTGTCTTGTGATTTGAGGTGTTCTGTTATCGAGTCATGTTGAGTGTGTGTTCGCAAGGTCATGTATACACGAGTTCACTCGCTCACACACTTGGCCACTTTTTCCGAAAATCTGTTGACAAGACCAACCTCCATCAGCGGGACCTCCAATGAGCTACACTACGCATCCCCAGGCCTCAGTGATCAAGCACTATTGCCCAGAACTGTGAAGAGATTGAGGCTTCCCTCCAGGGAGTTGCAATGCACAATCCTGGAATGAACCTAGTTGTCTGTGATCCAGGTGGCTCTAGACACATGCAAAAGTCCAAGGGGGCTCAAAAATTGTCAAAATTCAAATTGGTCATAGTGCTCTTAAACCAACATCATATTTAAGTGCTCGTTGCCCTGATTCAAACAATTTAAATGACACTCAAATCCGAGTTCGTATGAGGGAGATAAAGCTCGTAAAAGTTTGACGTGACAAGGGAAAAAGCGGGGCCCATAATGTACCACATGGCATCCGAGTCAATAGGTGAGACCCATTATGTTTATGTGGTGACCAAATCGCCACTAAAGTGTCGACACATGACATGCTAACATTTAATCAAACAAAAATCATTTAATAAATAGTTATTAATATAACTATATAAAAACAAAAAAAATAAAAATAAAACAAATATTAAAATCATTGAAAAAATGAACGAACTATGTGAAAAAAGAATGGCAGTTGAATACATTTCAATGAATATGTAAAAAAAAGGGGTTATGGTTATAAAACCATATAATATGACCCACATGTTTTATATGCCAACCCAACATTCCATATTAACACTTGAAGGTAATGGAATTAAAAACCAAAACGTGCCATGTTTTCGTATTAACACCTAACTACCATACATATCACATTTAAGTGTGGAGCCGGCAGGGATTGAACCCACCTGGCCCACGTGGGCCAACCCTCACTGGGCGATCATACGCCAACCAACAACACCCATTAATACTACAAAATGGATACAATGCACCAAATATATACGTTTAATTCAATAAAAAATGAAACACGCATATTTATGGAAGTGTTAGGATTTGATCCCCCGACCTCCCTAACTCAATGTGTTCCCATTAACCATCAAGCCACAATGACCTCCTAGGTAGCTCTGCCCATAAAACATATTTAAACCTTATGTTCCATTTACATGGGAGAAGAACGGAGCATCGAACGGGAGAGAGATAGAATGGAGGCATGGAACTGCATAGGGGTCTGCCTTGGGCATGGAAATCGAGGCAGATGCCTAGAATATTTTAGGGAATATTGTTCATGTAGATTCTTTGAGGAATCTTTAATATTCTCTTGGAGGTAAAAATTCATTTTGTTAGAATGTAATCAAGTTATACTCATTTTTCTCATATTCTTGTAGGGAATGCAATGGCGAGGTTGGATTCTCTTTTTGAGCAGTGGATTTGCAGATACCCAACGGAGGAGAATCTTTGAGAATCTTGAGGGAATCTTTTAGATTCCTTAGAGGCTAAAATTTCCTAGATCTAGAATGCAGCCAACTTTATACTCATTCTTCTCAGAATTTCATAAGGATTTCAATGGAGAGATTAGTTTTCTTATTTGAGTTGCAGATCTCCAGCCAACCCAGATGAGGGAATCTTTGGAGAATCGAGAGGCAATCTAAAAGATTCTTACAGGCCCAGATTTTTCCTATGTCAGAATTCAAAAAATGGATAGTCAATTTTACACCCCTCGACGACACAAATTCACTGGTGTAGTTAGTTTTTGCATCCGATCCTTCTATGTTTCGGCCACTTTCCAGATTGGGCTGAGAGTGTCAGATTTCAGAGTATGGACACTCGATCTTATGCCATGTGACTCCACGATTTCAATTATTGGCTTGTTGGGGCTTGACACAGGTTTAGAGTTGATTAGCCAAACAAATCCTAGTACTACTGGCCCTTTCGGCAATAGTCCGCGGAGCGCGGAATGAGATCTCACCTGAAGTAGTATGGGAGGGTGCTAGAACCAGGTTTCCGCACCCTAGAGATGTCATATGAGTTCGACTGGTTCATGGTTTGTCCTTGTGTGCAGGTTGCTTCGCGCACTTTCCCGTTCCTTGTGGCCTGATAGACTGCCTTCGTGCAACCCTACCCAGGGGCTGAGCGCTACGCTCTCCGTGATTACCCACGACTTTGCTTATATTCCAATGTTAGTTAATTATCTTTGCCTACTTGAGTGCTTTAAGTTATACTTAACAACATCAAACATTCATACAGGTGCGTGCAGTAAATAAACAATATATTTGCAAATTATATCGATCATGCATTAACCCAAGAACATATACACCAAATTATAACCAAGCTTCTCTTTATTGATTCTTTCCACGGTTACAGACTAGACTCACCCTGTGCACTCAGCTACAGGGGTCTGCGCACTCAGCTGCGGATTACTAGGCCTCTGCGTGCTTAGCTGCAGAGCCTTCTCCTACTCTACGACCCAAAGACACACTTCACCCTCCGACTCAATCACTCAGACTTCTCATGCTTCTCTTTTATTATCTATTTATGTCTTTTCTATATCCTTTTACACTTAGAGCCTCACTCTATTTATACAATCCCATGGTCCATGGACCATGGGTAGGTCTATCCAGCCAACATTACATTACAAAACTAGGCCGGAAAACCCTGTAACTCTATCATACTTTCGTGCCTTACACCCGCAATTTGTGGAGCTTTAAAACAAGATTCGGTCAAAACTTGGGCTTTAAGCCCCAAAACATGCCTTGGGGGGAATTCCATGCCCAACAGGCCCCCAACACAAACATTGTGGCTCACCCGTGAGTCACTCTATCGGCGCGACGATCTTTGCGCAGAGTGCCTCCAACTGTTCTCGAACTACGCGGAGGTCAGCAACACACTGAGCTACTACTTGTTGGATCTGCTGCATATGCTGTTCTGATACCTCTATCAGGAGTGCTTCTTTGCATCAATGTGTGCATCCCCTTCATGTGTGCGAACTTGCCTTCGATTTCTGCCATGATGGTGAAGGCCTCGTCAATCCAAGGCTAGACGTGCGCCTTTAGGACTGCTTCCTTATGTCGTGTCGCATCCACCTGCTCCTTCAGCGCTTTAGCCTACTGCATCCATGCAAGCCTCTGAGTGAGGACCACCATCTACGCAGTTCCTCAGACACTATCATATTGTTGTTGGAGTTCTCACACCTCTGTCTCTAAGCATTGGATGTTGGGGTCCTCCTACAGATTTGAGAGGACCTTAAGTGATTCTTCCAACATATTGGTGCAGTCTCGCATTGCACCTCCAATTTCCTCCAATCCCGCTGTGATAGCACTAGCACGCTGTTCTCTGACTTCCACGGGAGTGGATGGCTACGCCTTTAACCGTAGCTCGGCGATCTGAAGGTTCAGCTCTAGCTGAACCTTTGTCATTTCTTCCTTCGCCTCACGGATCCCTACTGCTAACATATGGATTCGCATCTTCGCTGGTATGTCTACTGCGATGGATAGCTTTAGGACGCTTTGGCAAGCATCATCTATCACCTATACCAGTTGTTGATGCTATGACACCAATTCGTCGCACTGAAAGCTTAGTTGTTCCACATTTATTTTCTACTCACTGAGGACTTGGAGCGCGTGACTCTCCCTAGCTTGCAGCTCTGCAGTTATCCCATCCTGTAGCACATATAATGTCTCGCGCAGGAGTGCAGCTAGATTCATATTGAGACCTTTCAACATGCTAACCAAAGGCCTATTGGCCTCATTTGATGGTACTAGTGCTCCTTACGGCAACACTATGGTGTTCATAATTCGTGTGCGTAACATCTGCTCTACTGCTATTGAGTCGACTGCGAGGCTTGCTGAAAGGGTACTAGCTTGGTGGGGTACACCTATAATTCCTACAGCTGCGCTCTGAGGGCCCCTAACACAATCTGGTTCTCTTGCATGAAATCTTGGAGAGTCTCAGAGGTGACATCGTGCATAGTTTCGCCAATGTCATGCAAATCACCCTCGGTTAGGGTGATCGGGTCAATGGACAATTTCAAGGCCTTGACCTTCTTCTACGACCCTTCCTGCTCTGTTGGGTGCTGGCGCTTCAGCTGCATTGACGCGGTTTGTGGGTTCGCGCCTCCTTCTTCTGTTCCTGCTTCCTACCCCTATGTCGTGTGGCCCTCGCCCGCCTTCACGGCTGCCTCCTATGTTGTTGCTACTGCTGCGGCCTTGTCCTAATTAACAGCTTTCTATGTCGCGTCGCACAACCTGCACTTCTGCTGCCACTGCTTCCTTCCTTCACTTTTCGGCCAACTGTGCGATGCGCAGATTGGCCTCGTCTTTCTTTCTTTGCGCCGCTGACTTCTCGATCTCTGCAATGTCTAGGGCGCACCACTCTCACGGCCATGCCTCCAGGACATTGAAAATGACATCGTCTGTGGCTATGAAGGGTAGCTTTGTCCACTTTTAGTCGGGTCCTTGTGCGCCCTGATATAAATGTTATGCATGTCCACTTTAAATTCTGCAAAACTCTACAGCCTGTGGCAAACAGTGGGTGACAACCGCGACTTACGGTTGATCCCCATTATGAGGTTCATCTCCATGAACACCCGGAATATTTTGTTGTCGCGTATCCTCTTAGCATCCTTCATGGCCCAAAGCGAAGCGTACTTTGCAGCCTCTGGTAAATCCCTGTCAATTATGGGGAATTGACTATCCTCCGGCAATTCCCTAGCCACAAGAACTATGGACAACATAAGCCATGCATAGTGGAACATTTTGCCTTGTTCTTGAGCTTCCCGGAAATTTTCTAAAAGCTCCTTGTAGAGGAATTTAGACCAGTTAAACTGGACCCCCTTTGTACACTGCTCAGCCAGTGTTACCACTGATGCGGGTAATTCATCTATGCGGCACTTGTGCAGGACCTTTCTTGCCAGAATTTGGGTCTCCATGCACACTGCTTTCTCCTTGATGCTGGAGATGGTGTAGGCCCTCTTCTTCTTTTCCAGCTTGTACTTTTTCTTCATGGCCTCCGCGATGGCCAAGTCTCTGCCCTTCCCTTCCGATATGTCCGCGGGGTCCTCTCCTTTGCATGGAAGCTGGGAGATGCGATGAATCAAGTCTGTCGTGATGGGGATGGGCTCCTCCAACCATAAACACCCATCATGCACTAGACAGAGAAGCTACGTGATGACAAAAATGATTATTGGGGCATGGTGGAAGTGCGGCATCCAGAGTAGGTTCAGTACCTTGACCTTTTCCACTCTACACAACCACTTCCATGACTCTAATTCCGTCACCCTCGTCGCAGTGTTTTGCTTGGGCTTCATGAGGTTTCTGGTCTCAAGGTGAGGGAACTTCTCATGGTTAGCGAGGTCCCAATATTTGAATTTTAGGTTTGACACGTGTCCCAAGTCTGTGCCTTCAAACATAATGTTGTCTGGGAGGAGCGGGGTTTGGAGCGAGCTCTTGGTTTCGTCCAGGTCCTTGGGCACTTTCGCCTTCCCTTTTCGTGAGGGGGCATAGGCAGGAAATTTTGTCGTGTGGTGCGCAGGCTGAGTGTCCTCCTCCATGCCTTCATCCTCTTACTCTGTGATGGTAAGATCCTCAAGATTTTCTTCTTCTTCATATGTTTCTATAGTGATAGCTTTCCCCTTCTCCTCCATTGACAACTTGGTGCACAATGGGTTCCGCGGGGACACACGTACAATAACCATCACTTGTTTGTCCTTAGGTCTTGGCATGAGTGGTGATTTTAGGACTTATGCCACAATCTTGGCACGTTCATAAGCATCCCCCACAGTCAGGGCTTGTGCGGCCTCCTCAACGGTTATTTCTATTATTTCCATAACATCCTTAGCAGTTTCCATTGTATTCGTCCAGAAATCTAGCACTCGCGAACTCAGAGGACCAATCAACGGTTGGCTCACAATAATCAAGGCTCTGCTCGATCACTCAATTCGAAAATGATGAAGTGTTGTTTGTTGGGCAACCCTTTTTCTTTTATAGTGCTTTTTGAATTTGAATTCGACCGTTCCCCCCAAATCCGATTCATCAATTCTCCCTTGGCGGTAGATTTTCCCAGATCTTGCCCATAAATCGCATCTTAAATGCCTATCAGCTGCTCCATTTGGCCTCAAGTTGAGCATCCCATCATGAATAGTGACTTCAACGGTCACTTTCTGGCCAACCTGCGCAGCACAGCAGCCCCCCGTGTGCGGTCGGGGAGTTTGTGACTTTTTGTTTCTGCGCATAGCTCCAACCTCGCGCAGCTCCCGGGTAGAGTAATTTATAGTCCCACGCTTCCTTTCAATTGCTTGGAGTGCTAATACTATCCTTCCTTCGGCTAGTCAAGTGGTCGCAACACCCGTGAAAATTTTCATCCGATCATCCATCATGTTTCTTTGGGAATCCCCACCTTTTATTGTTATGGTTGGCATCACACACTTTATCGTTTGCAACGTGCTACCCTAGTCACTATGCTTAGCAATATGCGGTCCAAACCAAGGCATCAAACTGATCAATTCATGGTAATAGGCCTTAAACCTGTCATTGTGATCATATGCATCCTGCCTTACCACCCTAGTCTTTTTACAAAGAAAATTTTCATTTATCTTGTCCTCTAGCTTCTTGACTTCCGCATCCACCGGAGCGTTTTTCTTCCTTAACCGTACCCTTTCTTCTTCAATTTCATGGAGTATAAGGTTTCCCTATTGGATTTATTCCTCAAGTCCCATGCATTTTGCTTCCTGCGGCTGTGTGATCCCTTCTTTCCAGACTCCGCGAACCATCGTATCTACTGGTGCTACTACGCAGGAACTAGGCTTGTCATGCTCCATGGGGATTACAGCATTTGCTTCATACTTCAGCTTCGGAGGTGCCCACGCGGTCAGGGTTTTGCACACGGTTCTATATGACCAGAGAACCATTGGTACACGTAGGTCCTAGTCAACCCTCTTCACATGGTGGACTGTGTTCAGTGCTTCGCATACCTTGTTAAAAGCTTCTACGTGAATATGCTTCTATGTGCTTGGTCTTACCATACTTCCTGGTCCCAAACAGAGGGGTTGTTTGCGCCATTGTCTTGCCCACTCCTACTTAACAATCGTGTTTCCTACTGGGAGGATGGTTTGCATTCATGTAGGTTGCGCACCATATGCTTTTATCCATCTGGAAAGGTGGGTGCACAGGCCGTTTCGTCCGTCATACTTACCTTTTAACCGCATTTGAGGCTTCCCAAATCGTAGGCACATCATCCTTCTACATTCGCGTTAGTCCTCAAAACTCTGCTGGTGTGTACCCCACCACCTTACGGGCATAGCATGCTGTACCCATTTCAGAGCGTCAAAAAACTATTGTTGCAGTACTTCTCTTTCAAATTTGTTCAGGAATTCGTCCACTTTGCTCATCTCATCGTACGTAGGCAGATCCCTTACCTATATTGCTACGCAGCACAACGACCTTGTCATCATGTTACAACTGAGCGTGGTTACCTCGTGTAACTTGTTTTGCCATCCGCAGTTGGATTTACCTAGTCTTGCTCCTGCACGATTATCTTGTAGATATAGTCTAGATCGACGTCGTTATCATAGTCACGCACTAGTTCTGTGTAGTGCGATCCTTTCGCAGGGTCTAAAGGTACCACTACGCACAGTGAATTTTTCTCAAAAATCATCTTGTGCTTCTTTAGATGTATCACTCCATTCATGTCAGTGGTCCAATCTATGCCTAGTAGCACAGGATAGGGATTGCTATCATCAATAATCTCTATCACTTCGAAATCTGCTAGTGCACTCGCAGCTTTGATATCTACTTTTATTCCCTGCAATCTCCCCATAGGTAGGATCTTTTGCTGGTTTGCCATTCGCAGTTGGATAGGAGACCATTACAGCACAGGCCTGCCCATGCGCTCCCATGTCTGCTTTGGCAGGACGTTCATGTTCGATCCTAGATCCAAAATCACTTGATCCATTTCATATTCCCCCCATTTGCGTGGTCAATCTCATCTCCCTTCCTATTTGCATCATGTGCTTCCCGAGCTTCTAGACTACGCGTGGTTCTTCTGGTGTGTCCCAGCACATCTAGTGATGAGTTCTTGTAGCCCCTTCACAACTTCGCTGTCGCGCAACAATTTCATGCATGTCTCCAAGAATGTAGTGAGCATTAATGGGTCCATTTTCGGTTCCAGTCTGTCTTTACTTCCTGAAATGGAGACATCTGCGAAGCTCTTCTTAGCTTCCATGAATGTCTCCTTAGCATGCTCCAAATCAAATTCTGGTTCCTTTGTTGGAGCCTTGCGAACCCAGGTACTTTCTTCAGGTTGCTTGCCTTTTTCATCCCCTGTCATGATATCACTTCGGAGCACGATATGTATATTCGAGTCTTCCTCGCGTGGCTCAGACCTCATCATTTGCAGGTTTTGAGTCAGGGGAGGTTGGAGTGCTCCTTTATCGTGCAACCTTGCTATTAGCATGGGACAACCCTCCGTCTCATGATCAAACTATGTACAATATAAGCGTGATGTTCTCATTGGATTTGTACAATCGTGAGAATAATGCCCCGGCCCTCTGCAATTGTAACATATCAACTATCCGTGACCTCTTCCTAGTCCCATTCCACCTTTGCGTCATCCACGCCCCTGAAATCCAGTGCGTGTCATTCCTACATTTTGACTGAGACGCCGCGTTTCGGCCTGAACTCTGTAGGCAGGAGTCCGATCCATCATTAGTTCATAACTTCTATAGGTGTGACCATCATGGCCTACTGACTTGTAGAAATTACAGAACAACTGCTGGGAATTCTGTGTATACTTCTGTAACAGATGGCAGCTATCTGTAGCATGCTTCCCTCCTATCTGACAAATCGCGCATCACAATGCAGGCACTGTGCTTGGTCATACTTGTGCTTCTGGTCTCAATGGAATTGGGCCTCCTCCCGTGAGGTAATTCGCGAACACTAAGCAGTGGTCCTTGTCATGCCCCTGGCCCTTGCACTTTATGCACCATACCTCGTCACACACTTCTGGACGAACTGTCTTGTCTTGTTTCAAACTCTACATCTCAAGGCACAAGTTTTTCAACTGTGCGTGAATCTGCTAGACTTCCAGGTTAGGATATTTTATCGAAGTCTCGTGCAATCTCATTGTGACCTCCAAAGATTCAGCCTGAGTGGTTAGCCCTTGTTGTGCCAGCGCATTCCGTAGATGCAGTGTTAACAAGGCTACAAACCATTCACGGTGTTGCCCATCTATTAAGATCATGTTCACTTTGCGAATTGTGCACTTCAGTCTTTGATCCAACTCCCACAAGGTTTCACCTAGTAGCATTGTGATTTTCTTGAATCCAATGATCAACCGTGCCTTCGATTTTGGTCTACAAAATTCCTTGTTTAGCGCAGTTTGGATATCCGCTATCCCCTCATTCAGATTGTCATTGGAATGCTTAATGTACCAGGTCTGTTATAGACATTTTTGGGCACTTCAACCCCAATCATAAATGTCCATAAACTGAGGGCTCCTAAGTCCCTAAAAGTGTTGCTTCACTACCTAAAGGAACAAGGTCAACTGATTGCATCATCTCCCAGAAGTTCTCCACTAAAAACTGCTCAGAAATGGTCAAAACTGGACCATACTGAATACCCAGTGTAGAGGGTGCAATGCATCTCACCTTCCCAGTGTAAAGGGTGCGATGCATACAGAATGGCCCCTTTGTAGGGTGCGATGGTCGGGAATGGACAAATGGTAGGGACAAATTACGAGGTGGAAGATCATGGAATATTCCAGAAGCTTCCCCTCTGACACTTGCCTCTCTATTTTCGACCAGGGATGAGTAAGAGATCATCATTCTCCAAGTGGAATAAGGAAATATCAAAGAGAGGACACTAATCAAGACCCCAAAAGATGACTCACCCCCCTACAATCATCTATATATGGATCCCTCATCACAGAGATCCGGAGGCTGGAATTTTGTATCTTGTAGAGAAATGTTGTTGGTTTTCTGAAGAAACTTCATAGTGTTGGGTGATCTAAGCTTTACTTGAGGTGAAGAAGGGCTTTCTTGCTGGAGGATGATGCTAGGTCAGAACATATGGTTGTAATCCTCTTGCTACTTTTGATCTTAATGAAGCTATTCAAGTTTTCCTCCATATTCTTGTATGTTTGCTTATATATGCATTTGTATGGTTAACACATATCTGGTCCTGTGTTATTTATGAATATAGATCTTTGTTCTTCGATAGTAGTATGTTGCTGTGATTCCACAGGTGCTCTTTGAAGCTGGGAAGATGAAGAAGAAGCAGCAAAGCTCAATCAGGAAGGAGAGGAATCAAACAAGGAAATCAAGTGCAAGACTAAGGTTGGTCTCCTTTGTTCCACTCTTATCTATTTTCATAAAGGAAAATGAAAGTAGACTTTACTTGTTTGTTTCTAAGATAGCTACCAGTCTCAGTGGGAATAGAAGCTCTGTGTGGACACTATTCCCGGTAACAAAATGGCAACTCCACTAGGGAGCGACTAGATTGTTTGTTAGCCTATCTTTGTTTATTTTATAAACTTACAGACTGAGCCTGAAGTCAAGCCAGCTAGCCTTCGAACTGCATTTTTTATACAAATGCAACGTAGATCAATGCTACTTCAGTCTATCTCTGAGTTTTGTTTATGAATTAAACAATCGATCTGCAAACAGTCTAATTTCCCTAAGTGGTGGCTCTAGTAACCTCCTTAGATCAACCCCTGTGATTTACATATACTGAACATCACTTACTCGGCCTAAATCCCTGAACTGAATTGCAAATTGTGAAGTAAAAACTCGTTTAAAGTCTCGCACTGGTACCATCACACCCTGCCTTCAAGGCAGTCTGTATGCATCACATTTCCCGAGTGTAGTAGGTGCATTGCATACTGAATTCACTGTGTGATAGGTGCGATGGTTAGAGAAGGTTAACTTTACCTTCAGACTTTGGTTTTTCCTTCACTATTTTCAGTTCTATTTAGGAGTTTTGATGTCTGTGGTCAGTGAGTCTCTGTGAAAACCCCCTTCTCCTACATTATTCCACCTCTATTGTGCAAAGAACTGTAAGTGTTTTTATGTATTATGCGCCATTTTCGGTTCTCTTTTGCAAAGAAGTAGCATAGTCGAACTATCGTTTCTTGATCTGAAAGTGTCGTAACTGTCATTTTCAGTCATAGAAGAGAATCCCATTATTCTTGATAGTCGATTATACGGTTACTCTTGTATATGATTTGGATTAGTAGTTTTTAAAGTGTCGAAAAACAATTTTCATTTCGAAATCGAAAAGTGCCTCCCTTACCTTCACTTCATTTGAAAAGAAATTTGTTGAGTATTGTCGCTTTGAAAATAATTTAGATTTGCACTTAGCTTTCTTATCGTCATTCATACATTAAGAAGGCTGAAAACAAATACATGCATGTGCATTTGCATTTAGACGCTTGGTTTGAATTTAGGACGGTGCAATTTAGTGTGTGCTCTGTGCCTTTTGTTGAAAGATTCTCAACTTCTTTCCTTAGTAACCTAGGATTTTCATTGCCAAAAGAAGATTAAACAGTTGTTTATCATCTTAGACTGCATTTTAGGAATTGTATACACATCACGCAGTGAACCTGAAAGGCAAATTTTTTAAGCAAGATCAACTTAAAATAAATTTAATGAATCTAACAACGCTTTGGAACCTAACGCACAACATCTAGAGGTGTAGGCTAGAGACGTATTCCAACGTCGTAAAACCTGGTAACTGTTGCTTTCATTGTTGGTTGGGTGATTCCTCCACTCTGAGACGGCAAGTGCCAGTATGGACTTGTGCTCCCACGTACCTTCAAGTATATATTGGGAGACCACAATAGGCTGCATCCTTTATCCTCAGGAAGCCATGTCTGCTGCCCTATTGATCACAATGAATTGAACACAACATTCGGGAAGATTGACTGCCATATCGTAAAAAGTATTCTGTAGTTTTGCGATTGGTTTGGTAATCCCCTCTGCCTAGATCTCCAGAGAAGTCTCTTTCGTTCCTTTTCAGACTTCTTGAAAGAAAAGGTCTATTTGAGCACTTGTCACTTCAGGCTCATTAAAAATCGAAGGCGACTAGAGTCATCTTTTGTTTTTTCTCAACTCTTAAGAATTTAAAAAACAAGTTGTGTCAAAGCATCTAAAATTTATTTTAATCGGAATAATGTCAATGTTCCCTCATTGGTCTTAGAAATTAGTCTCCGTTCATCGCAAGTTCCTGTAGAATCACTAGGAAATCTTTTGGATAGACTAAATATGTCTGAACAATCGTCGACATCCAGGACTGTGTCATCTGATGCAAAAGCAGCAGAACCTCCTGCTGCTACTCCAACAATGTTTGCTGGTGTACCATCTGTCCCGGCAAGTTATCAACAATAAGCCGGAGTCCAATCACGGACTGTTTTGACGACATGGTCAGTTCCTATTTCTTCATCCGGATTCTCATCTGGTATTTCTAATGTTGAAACTCAACAAATTGATCCGATGTGTCTTCAAAGGCCAATCTACCCTTTAAGTACTGGATTGCCACCATATGGGGGGCAGTATGCCTTTTCAGTGTTCCCTCCTGGAGAACAACCATATGGGAGTTTACAACAAAGTTCAAGTCAAACTGGAATTACATCCAGTGGTTGGGTACCAATACTGCCTCAGCAACCAAGGGTTGTAATTCAATGCAACCAGTCCACCCTGTGTCAAATATTCCCACTATACCTGCTATGGTGACTGCATCGCAAGTACAAGCGCTACCTGTTGTATGTCAACCCCAAGTTTCTCAGGTTGCAATACAACAACCTCTTGTCTCAGCAATTCAATCACAACCTCAAGTTAGTGCCTCCTTATCTGGAGTGACTCAGGCTCAAACAAGTACTATGAATCCTCATCTTGGTCAATCATCCAGTATTGGACAACAGCAAATGGTCCAAAAACCATGGCTGGTTCAATGTTAACAACCGCAATTCCAACAATCATATCCGGGACCTGAGCAACAAGTCTTTGTAAGTAATGGGCAACTGCATTTCCAAAGTGGTTATCAACAACCATACTATAATGGTTATGCCCATCAACCTTATCAAAGTTACCAGCATCAAATACATTATGCTGGTATGCAAAGACCCACTGCTCAGGCGATTCCATCTTATCCTGGGTATGCTTCGACTAACCTGAATCAACAGTTTCCCTTTGTAGCAACTCTAGAATTACCAGATCTAAACTGGCTGACGAATGATCCAATTGCTTATGCCCCTTGGTGGCCAGCGATTCCTCATAAACTTCCATCAGATATTCCTAAATTTAATGGAAATCTGGGTGAAGACCTGTCGAATCATGTGATGACCTTTCATCTATGGTGTTCATCAAACACTCTCAACGGTGATTCGATCAAGCTTCGCCTTTTTCAGCGAACGTTAACTGGTCTGGCAGCAAAATGGTATATCGAATTGCCTAGAGCTTTGTTTGATATCTTTAGTACCCTAGCCACAACCTTTTTAACCCATTTTCAGTTACCCATAAGGTACGAAACGGGAACAGAGCTTCTTACCAATTTCAAACAAACGACATCCACTCACATATCCGATCATATTCATGAGTGGCGACGTCGTCGTAGAATGGTAAAAACACATTTTCCTGATCAGCTATTGGCTGAATGGTTTATTAAGTCATTGTTACCTTCTATTACAAAAGATGTGGCAAAGGGAGGAGTCGTCACTGAAGAGCAAGTTATTTCTCGTGCACAATATCTAGACTTGATCTATACTCAGTTTGGCATGCTCTACGATAAAATCCCTGATGCTCCTAGACCGGAGTTTTCCGTTCCCCCCCCTCCTAAATCAAACAAAGACTCTCATGTCGGCAATGGCATGATAGGTACGACTAGCATGAAAACTGTAAAGGCTATGTCAAAGAAAGCCCGTACGGTTTCTAGTCAAAATGCAAATGACAAAATTCTCGCCTCATAGGTTAATGTTGTGTCGAATGACAAAGGCAAAGAACCGAAGCAACAAGGAGGCAAGAAGAAAAAGAAAGGGAAAAAGAAGAAACAAGAGGAGTCATCTCCTAAAAAATCTTCTGCAAACCCTTCTGGGAAAAGGAAACATCCTTCAGGGTGTCAGATATGCGATGAGGATCATTGGGCAAGAGATTGTCCATATAAAGCTGAGCTTAGAAAATTCTTCAAGAATTCAAAAACCTCAGCGGTATTGACTGATCTGTTTTCAAACCTAGGAACAAATCTGGTTGCTAGCGACAATGCTTCCCCGTCCCGAGTGCTTATGTTGTCCATTTCAAAAGAACAAAATGATGCTTTGATAGCGATAAGGAATAAAGATTACGGAAATCCATAGCTGTCGAACAACAAGGCTACAGATCAACCTATTAGTTTGACAACAACTTCAACCGAAGTTGTGCCACCCATCATTCCTGAGCTAACGATAAATCCGCCAAAGGGAGTAGTACACAAATCGACATTTAATCCTCGTGCCAGGGCAGCACAACATTATAATATAGTGGAGGATCTGGACCAATCACTGTCCGCTATGTTGATACTGGAGGTCTACAAAATTGCCCCTCCCAAAAGCAGGCTTTATTATCAGCGATAGGTCGGGATTGACCCAGCAGATTCCAATCTTGTGGCCTTTGATCACAAAGGATATGACCCTCAATTACCAGCTCAACTAGCTTTCCTTATTCAAGTGAAAGCCCTCAACAAAACTATTCATCGAATGATTATTGATGAGGGGGAATCTACATGTATTATGTCAATGAGTTTCTGGAAAAATTTAGGCTCACCACCCTTGTCACGATCATCAACGACGTTAAAAGCATTTGATGGGCGAACATACACTCCATATGGGATTTTAAGCAACTTGCAAGTCGAACTGGGGGGAAAAACAATAGAAATTGATGTTGAAGTTATCGACGGAAACCTCGATAACAACATCCTACTGGGAAGGCCCTGGATATATGCTATGGCTGCCGTTGTGTCGACGTACTTCAAAAAGATTGCATTTCCCTTCCAAGGAGGAATCACAATCGTCGACCAACAAACATTTCTCCCCAACAGTTCACAAGTTACGAGAACCATTCCGATGATCCACGGAAGTTATCAGTCGCTTCAAAATATCAGAGTAGGTCTCCTAAAAGACCCTTCCTTAATGGGGAATTTTTCCCTTCCGCCTCCGAGTAAGCTGGAAGAAGTGGCCACAGTGGGAACCTGTCCCATGAGATCTTCTACATCAACAAAAATGAAGAAGAACTAAGAACATTTTGATAGTTTGGATCATCGCGAGGCATTGCCTCCAAGCCCTACCATAGCTACATCATCTGATGATCAATTCAGTGATGTTGTACATTATGTATTGGGGGCATTGGAACCAGATCTTCCTTCATGACCCCTTATGAGTTGTGATCAAAGGTCGCCATGAGGATAGTTCTTTTACCGTGTCAACCTCATTAAAAAATGAAACAACTCCCTTTCCAAATCGAGTCTTTCAAAGATCTCGAAGGTAAACCTTCATTCCAACCACCAAGTTGAATGAATTGAAGCTTGGGGGGCATGCACCTCGATTTGTGTTATTATGATGGGGGCATGCAAACGTATCGCGAGCAGTGTTACCGCAGGGTTCAAGCTCGTTTAAAAATAAACCCGCCACGAGCAATTTTAGCGCATAGTTCAAGCTCGTTAGAAAATAAACATAAGCCATGAGCGAATGTTTCCCCCAGAGTTTAAGCTCATTAAAAAATGAACTGGTAAATAACCATTGTGAATTCCTTATCGCCAGCTTTTGAGCCTTGGTCGTGTTCTCATCATCACCTCCACTATGTTTTTAGCCGATCATTCACCTCCATTTGATTATTTACCCTTTCGAGGAACATTTGCGAAGAGTGATTCTATTAGCCATCCTTGTGACACTGCCGTGATTGGAAAATTCCAAACCTTACCTAGAATCAGCTGCTACCCGAAATCATCACTCGTTCCTCGAAAACGAGTCTCCTTTAAGCTCTTTTCATCTGACTCGTAAAATATGAAAAGATTGACGAGCGATTAGCCTCTCCGGCTCGTTAAAGTCATCAGAAGTGTTATCCCTCCTCTAGATTTTAATCTTTTTGGACCTGAGGGATTATTACACAAAAATATCGAGCACTTGTCTCGTTCGGCTCGTTAAAATGATCGAAAATTCATCCCTTTCGTATTATTTTATGCCTTTTCGGACTTAAGGGATTATATGATGAAAAAGAATCTTTGGAGTCTCCTTTCCATCCCTTTTAGACTCTCTAAAATTGAAAAGGACCGAGTTATCTTTGTCATTAAACTCGTTAAAACCTAATAGCGACAAACTTGTCCAAATGGACGACAACGAGTTTCACTGTCGCTAGGCTCGCTAAAATATAGCGACAGGTTCGCCCAAAGGGTGGATTATAGAACAAGAATATGGTATCCTCCTCAAGCTTGACAAAAATAAAGAGGTACTAGTCAGCAATGACTGGGGAAAATTGGGAAGAAAACTTGAAAAAGCTTTATTGGTAGCAAGTCGCTCTTGAACATGACACTTTCCTTCCACATCCA
>APFE030416717.1:80054-98653 GCA_000404065.3 Pinus taeda
AGTGCATGGACAATTCAGTGGAGACAGGTGTTAGAGGTAAGTGAAAGGGTGAGTTGTGACTATCAGTTGTGCATGAGATTTGCACATGCAATGGATTGAGTAATTCCAATGAGGCCAAGGGAAATTGTAGCTTGTGCTCACGTGATTTTTCCAAGTTAATACAAGTTTTCTTGAGCCATTATCATTCATTCTCTTGTACGATTGCGTAGTGGAGGCAGGCAAGCAGCGGGGGAGATTTGTAGATCAGATCTGAGCTGTATTGTGTGTAACAGGTGGAGATAGTGTTGGATACTTGTGAAGAGTATTGTACTATGTATTGTTACATGTTCTCAATCAATATAATATACAGATAGTTGGGGTTTCTAGCGAGATGCTTTCCCTGGGAAAATACTATGTTGATATGTGTGATTGATGCTTCTATGTGTGCATGTTATTGTTTCTGCTTCTGCAAATTGATGATCAATGTAGAGGAGGTTATGTATTATGCATGTATTCCGCAATAGTGTATAATCGAGATAATATCTGTGAATATGTGTTAAATTATTCAAAATTTCTACATGGTATCGGAGCTGGTTGATTTGTAGAAGAGATTTCTACAGGATATCAAAGCGAGGATTGATCATTAGATCTATTATTCAGAAAGTGTCTACGTTTTGGAAGGTGATATATCCAGTGAATGCCCATATAATCGATCTCTGTACAAGAAATACTTTGTTCTCACGAATTTTAGATCAGAAGCAGTTGAGTTTTGAGCTGGTGGAATGGCACTCAAGGATAAAACTCAGAAACATTAAGTGTGAGAATGGAGACAGTATGCCCTAGTATCTCACGAAGTTCACCCAATGCTGGGATGAGCTGGGAAGTGTGGGGGTAACTTTTGAGGATGAGGATATGGTGAGTCTAGCTCTCCTTGGCCTTCCTAAGAGTTGGCATAGTTACTAGGACTCGGTGAATGGAAGGGAGAAATTGCCAGGATGGGAGAGAATTTGGTCGGACCTTGTGCAAGAGGAGATTAGATGACGCACCAGAGACAGTTCTTCATCTATGCATGATGAGGAGAACTGTGCCTTAGCGAGTAAGGCAAAGAAGGGGAAGGGGAAGGTTTCTCTTTCCGAATCCAGTTCTTCCAATGATGGGAAGAAGGTTAACAAGTCGAAGGTGAGATGCTTTTTTTGTCATGAGTTGGGCCATTACGCTACTAATTGCCCAAAGAAGAAGTCCAAGAAGGGATCCGGGGAAGGATCTGAAGGTGAGGCACTTGCTTCATAATTTGAGTTGGATTTCACACTCTTCGCATGCATGGTTTCATCCATGATGTGAAGTGGTTGGTTTGTTAACAGTGGAGCTTCTTTCCACATGTCCGGTGACAAAAGTTTGTTCACTACTTTGGAGGAGAAAGATCTCCAGATACTCATAGGGATGGGTAATGATGAGAAGTATAGTGTCTCAGGTGTAGGCACGGTTATTTTTCAGAGGGAGCATGGATCTCGCTTTACCTTGACCGATGTCAATTATGTACCAGGACTGAAGAGAAACTTGGTGTCGATCGTGATGCTGGAAGACAGAGGCTATGATGTAGTCTTCAGAAAGGGAAAGGTTTTCCTTAGACACATCATCACTAGACAGGTGAAGCAGATTGGTTCACGGGTCAAGAACCTATATGCTCTTGAGGTTCAAGATGCATGCAAAGCCTTGAGCAGCAAGGAAACTGATGGAGACTTGGTGGTTGAGAGGGAGGGTATATTACCTCTCAACATGCAGAGCTAGAAGATGTCTCAGACAATGGTGGAGGAGCCACGATTGGTGCAGCAACTTCAGGAGGTTGTGGGGCAACCACAACAGGGGAAGCTGAGTGGAGATCAAGTAGAGACATCTACTCATGTAGAGACCTCCAATAAGGTGAAACTTCGAGGCAGGTGGGCCGAGGGATCACATGCAGCCATACCTCCAGGTAGGAGGTGGGGAAATGTAGAGTGATCGTCCCAAGGAGGAGGGGCATGATCCTTGAGGTACCCAAACTCTTGGATGAGACCTTGCTACGGGAGCCCCAATGTGGAGTAGCAGGAACTGTCTGATTGGGTAGAGACAGATGCGGATGGAGCAGCAGAGAGAGTGACAGTGCAGGGAATCCCAGAACAGTGCATAGCATGTAGGCTACAGCAATGCGAGAGGCACAAGTGTTTTGCACAGTGCTAGGTTGCACAGAGAGGTGTACAGTGATGCGAGATGCATGAAGATGTTGCAGTAGCACAGATGGCAGAGAGGGAGCACTTGTCAGCAGCAGGAGAGCTTCAGCATCAGAGTATGTTCCTAGACCAACAGAGTGGTCAGTTGGGAGTGTTTTTGTTCCAATTTTTGTTGGAGCAAGTGGAGCGGGTAGATGTGTTGCATGCAGAACATTCTAAAGTTAAGGATCGGGTTTGAGAGGAAGCCTTTCTTGTTTAGAGGGAGTGTTGAAAAGTGTGCAACAAGAAATGCTTGTTGAGAATGCAAAAAGATGATGGGCCTTAGTGGAAAGGAGTCGCCTTCACTAAGTGGTCCCATAGGCAAGTTTTGGCGCAAAGTCTATTTTTAGACTATGTCTATTTTTAGACATATGGATCATGTCTATGAGTTGCAGGATGTTGTTTATGGATGATTGGTCATGTTGGGAAAAATATATGGACTTCTATTTTTTGGATCACAGCGGTGTGATCAGAGTCTATTTTTAGATCGTCAGGTAAAAATAGAAACAGTCAAATATTTTTAGCCCTTAATAATATTTGGACTATAAACATTATCTTATTCTCTTGGAGCACTTCAGTTGGAGCTACAGATGTGGCACATGAAACTACCTGAAGGAATCACGTGGTTACCTATGGGTTGACTGAGCTATTGCATGAAGGACTTCAGTTAGAACTTCAGTGATTGAGTTTGGAGTTGAATGAGGAGTTGATGGAGTTGTGTTCAGTTTGACTTAGTTGAACTAGTTGCATTTAGTCTAACTGATCAATAGACTAAGTGATGAGTGGTGTGAATTAGTTATTAATTAATTCACTAATTATTAACTCATAATGCAACTGAAGAATACATCAGTTAACTCAGTGCATGGACAGTTCAGTGGAGACAGGTGTTAGAGGTAAGTGAAAGGGTGAGTTGTGACTATCAGTTGTGCATGAGATTTGCACATGCAATGGATTGAGTAATGCCAATGAGGCCAAGGGAAATTGTAGCTTGTTCTCACGTGATTTTTCCAAGTAAATACGAGTTTTCTTGAGCCATTATCATTCATTCTCTTGCAGGATTGCGCAGTGGAGGCAGGCAAGCAGCGGGGGAGATTTGGAGATCAGATCTGAGATGTATTGTGTGTGACAGGTGGAGATAGTGCTGGATACTTGTGAAGAGTATTGTACTATGTATTGTTACATGTTCTCAATCAATATAATATACAGATAGTTGGGGTTTTTAGCAAGATGCTTTCCCTGGGAAAATACTGTGTTGATATGTGTGATTGATGCTTCTATGTGCACATGTTATTGTTTCTGCTTCTATAAATTGATGATCAACATAGAGGAGGTTATGTATTATGCATGTGTTCCACAATAGTGTATAATTGGGATAATCTCTGTGAATATGTGTTAAATTATTCAAAATTTCTACAGATAGGAGGTCTATTGTGAGTGATAGTTCCTGTAGCGGAATGTATCGTGAAGAGACTTTGCCACTCATGTAGAGGGCACATATTCTTGTATGACTGAAAACATAGTCCATGTACATCTTCACCATTTCCAGCACTGAATGAAGCAACCAACACCATCTTGACACTGGGCCTGGAGACGAACTCCACACTAAATGAACTATGTTATCAATGTCTCTTGTTGATGATTTGTTGATCATCCTTATGTTTTCCATTTGCTTAAGCATACATATATGTTCATTTATGCTCTTGTAAAATGCAATTCTAACTACATCATGGAAGTAAAAGATCTTGGTTAAATCCAGAAGTTGAGTCAACACGGATCAGTCTATCACCCAAAACAATGTAGAAGTTGCCCAAGAAGCCATTTTAGTCTTTGCTTTCCGCAAGCCTATCCATCAAGCCTCTCGTTGGTCAACCAGAGAATTTGACTGAGTAGTGACCAAGGGTTGCACTCATGCCCAAAATTGCATAGAATATTCCAGCCTGCTTTCTTGCACTGCCTGAAGAAATTGTGCAGACAAGAGGGATAGGCACCTGCTACCTGTCACTGCACTGTCTCTGGAAATTACGCAGTTTTGTTAGTCAGCCCCTTGTCGGTCTGCTAGCCACCCCTCCTGAAAATTGCGCGGTTTTCATGGATAGTCCACTTGCTGCCTGACACCCCACTCAACTCGAAAAATGCGCAGACATGTCCTGCATGACTTCCTCCCATATCTGCACAGTTCAGGCCAATAAGCTCCCGCAACCCGATCCTAACCTCCTTTGGAAATCTGCGTAGTTTCCACTACCAGTGCCTCCTACTGCTCGCAATGCCCTCCCTGAAAAAAATACATAGGTCTACCTCCCAGCTGAACTAGATCCCATAGATGTCACTACTTTCCCTTTCTGCTCAACCTAGCCTCTTAGTGACCTCTATGTAGTTTTTCCCGACAGTGCCCTGGAGCTTCACATCCTGGCTTGACATGTGCTTTGTGCTGTTTCAGAGCCTTGTCCTCTCTCCCAGTCACTTGTACCCAGAAATGGAAGGAAATGCATCATGGTAAACTATGGGATTTATGGATTTGATGTCGTCTCATCATGAGTTATTGTAGGAATAGGGACATGGATAAGACATGGTGTGGAAACGAACGGGATGAACAAGGAGCGCATGCTAGAAGGCTTGCTCATAGTTAGATGAACACACGAAACAAACCAAATAGCAAGCGAAGGAGACACATGCACATGCATGAACCATCAAGCAAACACCAGGGCCATTGATGACTCCATGCATTTTTCTATTCGGAGGTGAAGCTATTGTTAGAAAATTATATATTACGGAGCAATGAAACACATAGAATATTGCATAAATATAAACATAGAAAATGCATAAAACAAGAGAGACACAGATATACGTGGTTCACCTATTTTGGGCTACATCCACCCCGAACAGCGAGTCCTTCCTTTCTATTATCCAGCAAAATGAAGAGACACAACCTACATCAGATTCACTGTAATATCCTCTGTTTTCTCTCATAGTATCACCTCTCTACTTCTCGCTCGGAGAATACACATCTATTACACAACCTCAAATACAATGCCCTCATACAAAGAGAGGGGTTGTCTTCTAGGGAAAAAAAACCCTAAACTAAACATAAGTTCTACCGTTAGTTCATCCACCTAATGAACGACCTAGAATGACTATAAATTACTATACTTTTACAAGGCAATTTTATGTTTGTTTTTAGCTTCACGGGTGCTGCCCTCGAAACCCCCATCGGGGGATCACTGGCCCCTGGACCCCCTAGACGGGGGGGATCGGCCCCCCCCGAACCTCTGTGGGGGGTACAAGTCCCCCCCGCACCCCTCCGCGTGGAGGGGTGTAAAAACTTCCTGGGGTATACATTCGGCTGAAAAAAAGACCTCTGAACAATCATGCTCCACACATAAATAGCTATGGTACACCACGAGCACACCATCACTCAGAAACACATCAACTCGACATAGACAACACAATGAGCATGCACATACCAACAATGTCATGTTGAGTTGTGTCATGAGTCACCTCGGCCACATCACTACTTTGGATCATGCTTGTGTAATCAATGTAATGTAACATGGAAGTCCAAGAGATGCACGGATGAAGTCAAAGAGTCATGTCAGTCAAAGATTCATGTAAGTCGAGCAGTCATTAGGGAAGTCAAACATTCAAAAGGGCTAGTTTCACCCTTGGCTATATATACCCCTCACTTGTACATGCAATGGAATTTTCACCTTGGCTCCTCCCATGTAGCATTGAGAGTCTGTAGTATTTTCTTTGAGGAGTGAGTAATGGCTCCAATGCCCTGCTATCGAAGTTAGTGATATATGTTGTATGAATGTGTCTTGGAATTTTCTCTTAATTCAGAAGCTTGTTAATAGGCAAACACATTTTCACACATGTATTGTATTCATTTGTAAGACTATTATTTGGACGCTTGTAATGCATGTTGCTTTAACCTGTACTAAGATAGTTTCTTTAACCTGTACTAAGATAGTTGAACTATTTCGGTTGTTTTAGTGCCTATGCTATTGGATATGTGTTGTATCAGTTTCTATCGTGTCTCACCTGTGTTGACTGCTCTGTCGGGCACTCAATAGATTCATTCTTATAAACTTGTTATAATGACCATCGCATTCATGTGGACTACTCCATTGTGTGTTGCACGTGCTATCTGCTCACCTTTGTGTTTGTGACTGCTGCATCCGTGTGGACTACTCCACCAGACGTTGTGCAAATTTTGTTGTGTTGTGTGTCTCTAATAGAGTTGGGACTATTCCCTTTCGACATAAGACTCACTCTCACCCTCTCCCTCTGTAGTCAAATAACTTAGACACAAGTTACACTGAGCACTCACCAGGCACACGAACCTCATTGTTTGAAGACTATGTATACCACTCTCATGTGCTGACAAGCAAGAGTTAAGGCATATCTTTAAGATAATGGAAACTGGGCCATCATATCAGATGAGACTCCTAAACCATACTATGTGAGGTCTAGTTGGGACTTCATATTGGGGAAATACCTTGAATGTTGGCGGGTCTAGCGTCGTCAAGATTTCTAGCGCTAGAAGGAGGGCCAGATGACAAGTTGAGGTCCTCACAATTTGTTTTGAATCTTTGTATACTTATCATGAATAACCACAAAATTTCTCTTCTCGATTGTATGTCTTATGGAAACGACTTTGAAATCTTGGAAGAGTTATGGAAGTACTTTTCATGTAATACATAAGATGGTGAAGGAAGAGAATCTATGCTTAGACACGTAGTTGGCATTGTAGGCTCCTGTGAAAGGTATGAAATCCATGAATATTACATGACCTGCACATTGTTCACGTACACGCTTCAAGTGCACCCAATGCTATGGTGTGCCACACTACCCGAAAAATATATTCACTCTTTCCATCATTTGTTCACAGAGATAACCCATGCTTTTAATCATTTTTTACTATAAAGCACTTAATAAACAAATTTTGAAATTAAGGAAAGCACTTGATGAATCCATTGAACAATTTCACATATGCTTTCATAATATTGTGTATTGATTTCCTGAAGATGAAATTGATTGATAATTTCTCGATGGAAGATTTAAGTATTTTCTTCACATATCCAAAAATACACAATTCTTGGAATTATTCGAACCCCTCCCAGCATACCTTGGCATTAGAGCTTCCAAATCTAAGACGAACAAGGTCGCTATCACAAGTGATTGCCTGTGTTCTTCTTATCGAATAGCTATAGCTTCACAGTGCGAGGCGGGAGAAGGTGCGTGCACATCTGTTGAACTGTCACATTCTCCCACCCCACTTGCTCTCAATATCTACGTATAATTGGCTTGCAAGACTAATGGTTGTCATGTGGATTGGTTACCTCAACCTACATCCCCACATGTTGCTGATCCTCCGTATTGTATTGTCTTGTGTTCTTCTGTTCCGTTCTCCACACTTGTTGTGAATGAGGATCAAGCTATCAATGGAGTTGGTGTTGTGAAACCAACCTGTGCTATCATTCATAATGAGTGTGTGTGAGAATATGAAGAAGAACCCGTGGTGAAGGATGAATCCCTTCCATCTGCCCCTCATCCACTCTATCCCGACATCTCTTGTGATTCTCCCACTTTTGATTTTCCCTATGAAACTCATCTTTGGATGTTTCTACTTTCGATCATTCACAGGACACACCAGATGTTAGTATGTCATTACATTATGAAGATGACAAATGTTCCACTGAAAATATGTCCCATATGTCATTTTTCATTTCTCAAAACACAGAGGGTGAACATCCTTGTTTCTCATCTACCCCTCTGCACGATTCATCAAATCATGACGATGTCGATGAACATCTCGAATTTTCTGATCATGGCTGTCGTGATCTCTGTACTTCTTCATTTGATCATAATGTTGATTCACTCACTGTTAATATTTGTAAGCCACTGGTCTTCGATGATCTATCTATGGACGAAGTGGAAACCCCGCAGGCTGTCGAGGCACTTTAGCCTGAGTTGATGGTTATGTGAGGCCCTTGCTTTCCTGGGGTTAGCGGTGGGCTCTAGTATTGCAAAAATGATGCTGCAACTCCTGGGACTCCCTTCTTTACTTTTATCAACCCAGTTGTTCGTAACAAACTTGGAAGTGATGGTGCTATATGCACAAGTACTAGCTCTTGCGAGAGGCTGTCACTTGATCAACTGGCACAAGTCTGCTAGGAGCTTAAGCCAAATTATATAAGCTCTAGAAGAAGCTTTTAACTAGGATGGATGAAATCTAACTCAAAATAGGCTAGTCTACTTGCATAAAGAAGCTAAAAGCTGAAAAGAAATGCAAACCCTAGCAAACCCTAGTTTTTACCGACTAGCCCTACTGGTGCAAGAAAAGAGATGAAAGCAGTGGAAATGGATGCCATTGAATTTTAGAAAGGTAAAATGCATGTGACTAAGCTAATTCTACAGTAAAATCTGGAAAAAACAACTTTTTTCATTTTTGAGTAATTTTGCAGAATTATTATGCATATGCTTTAACTATTTTTTACTGTGCAGAGGTTGATTGACAAAAGGAAATGGGGTAGGCACTAGCAGGAGGTTGGGAAGGTGAGAAGAGGGCCTAAGGGGTCCCTAGCACCCTTCCAGAGAGTTTAACAGTGATCAGATCTTGAAAAACCGCTCACGCGAACTTCTATAGGAACTCTGCAGGGGTTCTATAGGATGTTCTACAGGAAGATTCGAAAGAGGATTTTGGAGGGTTGATGGTGGAAAAATGGTGGGAAAGTGGAAATTTAGGATGGATGAGGATGTTAAGGGGCCTAGGACCTGGTAAATGAGGCTATGGAGTGATTAAGGTGGTTGGATTCGTTCAAGGATGGAAGAAGCGATGCTGCACAAGAATGTAGGAATTAGGGCAAATTGGGAAAAGTGTGGAAAATGAAGGGTAGGAATATTGGGTTAGGGGTTGGAGCAGGTTGTACGATGGAGGGAGGATAGGTAAGGAGGTATTACAGGTGTTCTGCACACTATTTTCTAAAACTGATCGAACAAAGACTAGGAAAATCAAAGATCTAGCTATTTTGACCTAATCTGACCTAAAAACTAGAAACATGATGAACATAAGGTTATACATAGGAAATCATGCAAGATAACTATGGAAACTAAGAAATAACAAACCTTAAACATGCAAGTACAACTGGTATCAACTTTTCTAACTAAAAATCTGACACTAGCAATTGCATGAAGAGGCAAAAACAATGTTTTTGTGGTAGCAAGTATGCCTTGGTCTTAG
This sequence comes from Pinus taeda, assembly GCA_000404065.3. Lineage (NCBI taxonomy): Eukaryota > Viridiplantae > Streptophyta > Pinopsida > Pinales > Pinaceae > Pinus > Pinus taeda. The sequence goes on from APFE030416717.1 coordinate 89,520, forward strand.
CTTATGGTCCCAAGGAGGGAGAGATGGGATCAAGGACTTCATGATGGCCTTTTTGTAGATCATTTCCATTACCAAACTATCAAATTAACCTAAAGTATGAAAAGCTACCTTAATCATCAAAAACAACCTAAGCAACAAAACACTATTTTAACCAAAATAGCAGAAATTATTCTATGAATGCAGCAAAGACACATAAAATTACACAAAGGAGGTACTGGCACTTGGGTTGGGCCCAACCCCAAGAGCTATAGCCTCCTAAGAAAGCTCAGAGCTGGTACCGGGTGAAATTTATCTCCATTACTCAAAAAATAATCATGTCACAAAATTTTTACAGCAAAAGCTTGAAGTTGAGCTGAAATGCAGAGCTGCACTCAAGTGCGAAAACAAAATTGTTCAATGGCTAAACTACTAAGGCTTGAAGCCTTCCTACTTATGCACTACGTCGACTCCCAACAGCCCTCCTTAACTTTAGGAGCTTGGCTGCTCAAGACTGTAGTTGATCAGCCACTTCACAAAATCTGCTTGGCTGCCCCTTGAAATCATCTTTGGTGGGCTGTTGAACTCCGAGCTGATGGTGGAGAACTCGAGGAAGGGGTCATTTAGTGCTAGAGACACCCTTCCTATGAATCCTTAGCCTTGTTCCTTCATATTTTGCTATCAACTGGCTCATAAATGCTTGACCTTGGTCCAAAAATATGTCCAAAAATATGCAATAAACACGTATTAGACTTTGTGGTCAAGTGACTATTCTCATTCATTCAATTAACATAAATATATTCAAAAGAATGAATAGAACTATGAAGAATGGTGGACTAATCGATAATAATAGGAAAAATGAGCACAATAAGTTACCCATTTTTGGGGCTCATTAGTTAGTTCCACTTTCGATCAGAAAATGTTTGAAACACCCAAGGCTCCTCATCACTCATTTGTATGCATTGAAGATCAATCCAATTGACAAATTTCACTTCCTCCACCTGAATCACATGATCCCATCGCTCATGCACTGGAGGAGTCATACACAACAAGCACACTTGCAAGGCGTACATTGTCTCTCTTTCTCATGTTTGCTTTTTTGTCATAGTCATGAGAGTGCGCATGCTTATCATCTGAATGCAGTGTGTCATAGAACCATGTTAAGTCCGTAGAATGTTTGTCTTATGCATTCGCTCTTTTCTTTTCCATGGATGCTTTAAAACTTGGAGCGCATTAGTCTTCGCTGATCTATATTTCTTGTTCACTGGTTTACATGCATATATTTCTTGTTTACAAGGCCTTCGCCAACATGGACTAGCCAATGCATCGGCAGCTGCATTGGAAATATCACTTCACGTGAGTAGGTCCATGCACTATTTAGCATAGGAGTAGGAGTAGTGTTTTCTTTCTTACTTTGCTTTGCTCCTGGTTTGCATGTTTTCTTTTGCTTGTTGACCTGGTTTGGTTTGATTTCTTGCTTGCTTTTCTTACTTGTTTTTCTTTTGCTTTACTTCTACTTGTTTTTTTTTGCTATCTTTTCTTGTTCGTGTCCATAGGTTAGCCTTACATGAAACCGTATTTGGTTATAGAGACAAGCTAGAAAAATCTAAGAGGACTTGTACAACTATCAACATCTGGTTATCTGTTTTCATCTTTCTTTATGAAGAGCTTGTTGTCTTTATTCAATGATGCCTCGAAGGAAAATATGTTTTGTTCAGAGTGAGTCTTGGTGAAAACACAACGCTTGCACTATTAACTAGCATTGCCTACTTTAATCGGTGTTTCTGGGTTAGCCCTTATCAAATCAGTCAAGTAGAGTAAGGTGAGGGGGGAAACCTTAACATGTATGTTAGTGGTATTTATTTAATAATTCTTTGAAGGAACAACCTCTTATTCTCTCAATAAATTGAGATCCCTCTTCCACCTCTAAAATAAATAAGTGCCTATTCATAGTTCTTTGAAAAAAGAAAAAAATGAAAAATCAATAAGGTGAAAGAAGAGAAAGGATTCCTATGTAGAGAGGTGATACAAGTAACTTCGCTAGGGTACTGACCAGGCTCACTAGTAGTGGAGAGATGCTTGTGTTCTTGCGTGACTTTGTCAGTGTACTATCTGGGCTTATTAGTAGTAGAGGAACACCAAAGATGAAACTTAAACTCTGGCAGTTATATTACTTGTCCATCAATATACCCCTCACCCCCAATCAAAACAACTAATTTGACTTGCTTTGGAATGTGTTTTGATCGATCAAGAGAATGGTAGGGACTACATCTTTCACACAAGCTAGTGCAGAAGCCATCATGATCAAAGAATCGAACAATACTTCTGAAAGGGTTAGTGTTATACAACAAAATTACCTCCTCATCAACTCAAAGGTGAAAGACAACCTGACTGAAGTAAAGAACACAATTGCAGGCCTTGACTCCACACTAAAGCTGGTTGCACACTGTAAACCTGCTTTATAAATCTTATTACCAAGCCTAAGGGTGCGCTAGTGACCCTGCTAACTCAAGTTGTTAGACTAGGGGCAGCGTTAGTGAAACTAAGGGAAGTTCAATGGGTCAAACCAATGAATCTGCTCACAAATATCTAGATATTTACCCATAAATTTGCTCAAGAAATGCAAGGAAATTCCCAAAAATCAAACTATTTGGGGAAATTCCAATCTGAAAAAGAAGGCAAATGGGAAAGAGCTGGAAAACAGGGCAGGTTCATTTCTTTTGCCCTAATGAACTCTATGAAGAGCTTGGAAACCCTAACTCGATTGCTACATAAGCATTGAGAGGGCCATTGTGAAAGGGGTCATAGAATTTGAAAGGATAGCCTACTAAGTTGTTGTGAACTGTCATATAATTGAAGAAGTGAGCTGAAAGAGAGAGAGAGAGAGAGAGAGAGAGAGAGAGAAGAAGAAGAAGGGGCAAAGGAAGACTGATACAATGGATGGTTGTAATCACTCTTCCGTTATTAATACAGAACTACAGTTGTGTTCCCTACTCCATGGTGTCGGTATCCTTTGTTCATTAAGTTGTTCATTCGATACTTGTTTAGATAAGTGGTTTAGTTGTATGCAAATAGATGTTCATTGTGCATTCTTATATTAGTTTTTAATATTGTATGATGTGATTGTGTTTGCCTTTCCTTTGTGCAGGAATCGATTTGGAGCTGTCTTTGAAGGAGTTCTTCTTGGCTGCATTGAGATCTTCAAACAAATCTAGAAGGAGACTTGAGGTAATCCTCTTTCCATACTTTGTTAACTGATATTTGATAGATGAACATGTGTATAACTTGGTAGCTTCTGTAGATAATCTTACAGTCTGTCGAAGGTCCTGGGAAGGCCTTTGAGGGTAGTTTTCATTCTCCATACACCATGCATTTTACCCCATAGCATAATTGGTGACTCCGCTAGGGACAATACATCTAATTCCTGGTTTACCCAGAATCTTCTCTGTTCTCTCTTCCTTCCAAGAGGTCTCGATTCTTCAACAATCCTTTTTCTGATCCACCAAATATCTTGCTGCATCCTACTAGTATACATTCACCTCAAAAACTGATCTTGGAAACCCTTGTTGTGAAAGCTTTCCCACACTAACGCAGGTTACCAGGCTAGACAAAGCTTTATAAAGCACTGTGCATGTGTACAGGGAGCGTTAGTGACCCTACTAACTCTCTGTAGCCACTGTTACAGGGTGTTAGTCTCCCTTTCTCTTGATTTCCAGTAGTTTCTATGGACCAAAAGGGATGGAAAATCTTCTCATGGGCTGAAATAAGATCTGTAACTATAATATGTCAGCAAAATTGGTGTCCTAGAAATTTATTTTTAGGAAAAGTTTTTGGTTTTTCTCACTTAAAAAACATTTTTTCTGAAAGAAAGACTGATAATTTGTATTCATCCTTCTGTTTAAATAGTTGTAAGTTTCTTCATTTTGGTTTTTCATAGTTATTAGGAAATATTGGAAAATAATCTTTTGGTTATGCAGGTGTTGAAAGACTATAGATGCATAGACGAATCTATGAATATGTGAAAAATATGAATATGTAGAATAAAGCTTGTTTGCATCAAATTGAAATTTTTTTCAGAGCATTGTTTTGCATGATTTATTGAGTCAAGAGTCTCACCATATTTCATACATCAACACCCCTACCAATGACAATAATCAAGTACACATAAAATTTACATTAAAATCAATCAGTTACTCTTTTGAGCAAACCAACTTTAGCTAGGCTAGGATCTTGGGATAAGCATGTGAGTGAACTGCCCAAGGTTGAAAACCAAAACTGGTGTCATTAACGAGCGAAAAATTCCTTCTGCACTCATATTACCAGGAGCACTCCATTAACAATGGAGTGAAATATGAGACAACATCGGACTGTAATTGAGGGTAGCCCGCCTTCTCTTACAAATCCTTTGGGCATTCTTCGAAACTAATTCAGGGACTTAGTATCGTGCCCACACAGTGTGTTGTCTACGACTATGTCCCCCTCAGTGATGTCTGTGATTTGAGGTATCTCTAGTGGCCAAGCTGCTAGTTATTTACACAAGGTGATTGGGAAGGGCTGTCCTGGTACCTAACATGGACGGATCTACTCTATCTTCAGTTTTTGGGAGAGTGCTCATCTTCACGAGAGTACTTGGCCCCTCAATCTAAGGTTCGAGCAAATCTCTAAAGTAATTGTAACCGTACATTTGGCCATCCTTCTCTGTTATTCATTGAGAGATCGAGTTTCATATCTGGTGATCGGTGCTTATTAGATGAGGTAATTTCCCTCTATTTGCTGATTGATCCATTTAGTGTATTTTTTTATATTTATTTAGGTACCTAAGTGATATCATTTAAGACTTTAAAGAATATCATGACAAAAATTTATTGATAAAATTAACGGTCACCGTGGTTACATCTGGCCCTCGTCGTCACTCTAGATGATTGTTAGAACTTCCTCCACTCATTGTGGAAGATTCGCCGAGTTCCACTGAACCAAATTCATCATGTTCGAGGGATCAGCCTCCTAGATCTCACACGAGATCTGTTTGGACAACCGACGATTCAAGTTTGACGGAGGATTTCTTCACCGAGGGATTTCTTCCCCCCTTTAACCCTCCGCTCACGGATCCGTTTGAACCTGTCTTGGCTCCCGTGGTACCTGCACTTCCTGCTTTGGTAGTTGGAACATTTTCATCTATCTAGTTGACACCTAATAGGTTGTGGAAATTGAGGGACACTTTTCGTCCTTCACCACTCCCCCAATTGATAGTCATCACAACACCGGTAATGTGGAATCCCGCTATTCCATTTGTCCCAGGTACAACCACTCACATGACACCCTCTATGAGTGGAACACAGTAGATGCCAGGTTCCACCCCTATGGTGCCACACTACATACCTTTGACAAGTTCCACATATAGTGCTCCTTATAACACTCAATGTGGCACTATGGGCGCGGTTCCCATTTACCAAAAACATGGTCAGCCACCAATGTACAGTTAAAACCCCCATATTCATATACCTGGGGGGGGGTTCCCAATATTCACATGCGGTAGGGAATGTAACAGTTCTCCCTCCATTCTCAAGCATGCATGGTCAGTCAATAATAGACATGAGTGTTCCCTCTATCAATTAAGGCCAAATGGTCAGTTCTGTGTTGGGCAAGAATCCACAAGGGGTTCCCAACCAGTCCATGGGGGCGCCCTACTCACATACTCAAATGAGTCAAGGGGGAACTGGTTATACTAGGGGAAATTCCATACCCCAGTATCAAAATCCTCATGGAAATCCACTCTACAACACCATACCTCAAAGCAACTGCTACACCACGCAACCCATGTACACCACGGGGAACCAAACGATGGGAGGAGCGCAAAGCTCTCAAGTCATCTGTCATAACCATGGGCCGAGTCGAGGGCACCTAACTCTCTGCCATTTTTGGCAACGTTGGATATCCCTGACTTATAAAAGTTGACAAATGACCCCATCTATCACAACTTACAATGGCTGCTGATCCCGCATAAAATACCAACGAACATCCCAAAGTTCGATGGAAAAAAACGGGAGGATCTGGGCACCCATATCACTACCTACCATCTCTAGTGTGTTTCAAACTCTATGGTCGATGATTGTGTTCTATTACGTCTTTTTCCTCAAACCCTCATTGGCAATGCAATGAAATGGTATATTGAGTTGCCACATGCATCAGTAAACACCTTTGATACTTTAGCGATGGAATTCCTAAATCATTTCCAGCTACCTATCCGCTATGAGATTGGGATAGAGCTCCTCACTTCATTTCGTCAAGATATCACCACCCACATCTCCGATCATATTGATGAATGGAGACATAAGTAAAGGTTAATCAAAGCTCCCATCCCAGACTTTCTCTTAATGGACTGGTTCTATAAGTCCTTACTCCCACAAATTGTTAGAGATGTCGCTCTAGGTGGTGCGCTACATAAGACCAATCCATATGTCTTGCCCAACACTTAGATTTGATATATCCACAGTCTGGCACTCTTTATGACATAATCCCCAATGCTCCTGGTAACCCCAATGCTTCCACCACTCAACACCTCGGAGTGCACGCTGACAGGATTGTTGGCACAACCTCTGGGGTCGTTGTAAAACAACTCAGTGGTTCCATTGCCAAGCTGGTAGTGGACCCCTCTACCAATACAACTTCTCTTCCTACCACTGTGATAAACTCTGTGTAGTCTACACAAAAATCCAGTGGAAAGAACAAGAAGAACAAGAAAAAGAGCGCTCCTTCTGAAGAACAGTCACCAAAGCAGCCCAACCCAAAATAGGAGGTCGCTGCGCCTACTAACGAGGAAAAGGATAAAACCACCAAATATCCATGCAAACTCTGTGCTGAAGACCACACCACTTGGCGATGTCTGCGGCTTCAGGAATGCAGAGAATACCTTTCCAAGAGGGATTCTGGTAAGGCCCCTACTGTCCTTAGAAATCCTTTTCCCAATCAACATCAACAAAATCTTATTGCAAACCAACTGCAACCCCCGCAAGGGGGCAATGATGGTTTGCAACATCCTTTGGCTAGTGAAGGATCTTCTACCATTTTCACATTTGAAACGTTAGAACTAGTTACAAGAGCCAAACCTTATGGAGCTCTTGTCGCTTCTGCAGCAGAACCATCCTCAGGTCAAAACCCACTGCCGCCTAACGATTTGCATATCGAAAGGCCAGTTGAGGACCTTGTAATTCGACCCCCAAAAGGGGCACTTCGACGCAAAACGCACAATACATCTACACGTTCCGCCCAACACTACAACATTGTAGAGGATTTGGTGCAAGCGCCGTCGGCAATGTCGGTTATAGACATTTTTGGGCACTTCAACCCCAATAAAAGATGTCCATAAAATGAGGGCTCCTAAGTCCCTAAAAGTGTTGCTTCACTTCCTAAAGGAACAAGGTCAACTGATTACATCATCTCCCAGAAGTTCTCCACTGAAAATTGCTCATAAATGGTCAAAACTGGACCATACTGAAAGCTCAGTGCAGAGGGTGCGATGCATATCACCTTCCCAATGTACAGGGTGCGATGCATACTGATTTTATCCTCTGTAGGGTGCGATGGTCGGAATGGACAAATGGCAGGGACAAAAATGCAAGGTGGAAGATTATGGAATCTTCTAGAAGCTTCCCCTCTGACACTTGCCACTCCATTTTCGACCATGGATGAGTAAGAGATCATCATTCTCCAAGTGGAAGTAGGAACTATCAGAGAGAGGACACTAATCAAGATCCCAAAAGATGACTCACCTCTCTGTAATCATCTATATATGGATCCCTCATCATAGAGATACAGAGGCTGGAATTTTGTATCTTATATAGAAGTGGTGTTGGTATTCTGGTATATATTCACAGTGTTGGGTGATCTAACTTTGCTTGAGGTGAAGAAGGGCTTCTTAGCTAGAGGATGATGCTGGGTCAGAGCACATGGTTGTAATCTTCTTGCTACTTTTCATCTGAATAAAGCTATTCTTGTTTCCTTCAATATTCTTGTGTACTTGTTTATATATGCTTGTATATGGTTAATGCACATGATCCTGCATTATTTATGAATTTAGATCCTTGTTTCTTGCATAGTAGTATGTTGCTGTGATTCCACAGGTCCTTTTGAAGCTGAGAAGACAAAGAAGAAGTGGCAAAACTATATCAAGAAAGAGAGGAAATCGAGCGCAAGACTCAGGTTGGTCCTCTTGGTTCTCCTCTCATCTATTTTCATAAAATGAATCAATAGTAGACTTCGATTGTTTGTTTCTAAGATAGCCACCCATCTTTGTGGGAATAACAGCATCCGAGTGGACACTATTCCTCTGTAACAAAATGGCGACTTCGCTGGGGAGCGACTAGATTACTTGTTAGCTTATCTATCCTTGTTTCTTTTATAAACATACAGATGGAGCCTGAAGTCAAGCCAACTAGCCTTCGAACTGCATTTGTCATACAAATTCAAAGTAGATCAATGCTGCTTCAGTCAATCTCCATGTTTTGTTTATGAATTAAACAATAGATCTGCAAGAAATCTAATTGCCCTAAGTGGTGGCTCTAGTAACCTCTTAGATCACCCCTCTGTTTTATATACATTGATCTGTACTTATTTAGCCTAAACACCTGAACTAGATTGCAAACTGTGAGTTAAATCTCGTTCAAAATCTCGCACTGTAACCATCGGACCCTGCCTTCAAGGTAGCCTGTATGCATCACACTTCCCGAATGGAGTAGGTGCGCTGCATACTGAGTTCACTGTGTAACAGGTGCGATGGTCAGGGAGGAGTAAATTTAACTTCCGACTATGGATTTTTCTCACTGTTTTCAGTCTTATTCAAGAGTTTTGTTGTCTGTAGTTAGTATACTTCTATGAATACCCCCTTCTCTTGCATTATTCCGCCTCCTTAGTGCATAGAACTATAAATGTTTTTATGTATTGTGCGTCGTTTTAGTTCTGTTTTGCAAAAAGTAGCATAGTCGAACTGTCGTCTCTAGATCTGAAAGTGTCGTAGCTATCGTTTTCAGTTTTAGAAAGCAATTCCTTTGTTTTAGATAGTCGATTATATAGTTACTATTGCATAGTATTTGAATTACTAGTTTTAAAGTGTCGAAAAGCAATTTCCATTTCAAAATCGCAAAGTGTCTCTCTTGCTTTCA
>APFE030416717.1:98708-110566 GCA_000404065.3 Pinus taeda
CTCTTGCTTTCACTTCATTTTGAAAAAGAATTTTGTTGAGTACTGTCGCTTTAAAAGTAATTCAGTTTTGCACATAGCTTTCTTAACGTCATTCACACATTAAGAGAGCTAAAAAACAAATACATGCATGTGCATTTGCATTTTTAATGCTTGGCTTGATTTAGGACTGTGCATATTAGCGTGTGGTTTGTGCTCTGTGAAGAAAAGATGCTTGACTTTCTTCCCTTTAGTAGCTAGGATTTTCGTTGCTGAAAGAAGATAAAACGTCTGTTTATCATTGTAGACTGCATTTTAGGAATTATACATACGTCACGTGGTGAACCTGAAAGGAAAACTGTTAAGCAAGATCAAATTAAAATAAATTCAATGAATCTAACAACGCTTTGGAACTTAACACACAACTTCTAGAGGTCTAGGCTAGAGATGTATTCCAGCGTCGTAAAGCATGGTAACTATTGCTTTCAGTGCTGGTTGGGTGATTCTCCACTCTGAGATGGCAAGTGCCAGTACGGACTTGTGCTCCCACGTACCGTCGCGTATATATTGGGAGACCACAATAGGATGCATCCTTTATCCTTAGGAAGCCATGTCTGCCGCCCTATCGATCGTAATGCACCGAACACAACATTCGGGAAGATTGACTGCCGTACCGTAAAAATTATTCTGTAGTTTTACAGTTGGTTTGGTAATCCGCTCTGCCTAGATCTCCAGAGAAGTCCATTTTTCTCCTTTTCAGACTCCTTAAAGGAAAAGGTCCTCTGAGCGCTTGTCACTTCAAGCTCAATACAAATCGAAGGCGACTAGAGTCATCTTTTTGTTTTTTCTCGACTCTTTAAAATTGAAAAAGCAAGTTGTGTCCAAGCGTCTAAAATTCATTTAATTCAAAAAACATTTTTTCCCTTTTTATTTTGAGTTGATCAAGTAATCCGCAACCGTGGAAGAAAGTCAATCAAAACGCCATCGTTCGCGGAGACTTACGAGTCAAACATCATTGAATTCGGAAGAAAAACCATTCCGGACAAAGCGAACTTGTTTAACCAGATCAAAGTCCCCTAGGTTGAGTGGAGCAAGCACTCCAACATCCTCAGAGACTCCGGTTACTCCGAACATTTCTGGAATTCCTGCCTCTATAGAGGAAATTCCACAATAGCAAAAGGACATTACAATTGATCCCAGTGTGACGGTTAACACTGCTATTCCTGAACCGGCTCCGTCTACAGCCGATTCGGAAGGTGTTACTCCCCAGCCGTCTGCTGCTGCAGAACTTACATCTTCTTCGGCACCAGAAATATTTAACGGACTTGACGGTTTGCCTCTTCCTCCTGGATTGATTTCCATAGAAGAGATTGTGGAAGGTCCTCCATCTAGCACTCCAATGCAACTTGGAGTTGAGATCGCCCTATATCCTTCTTCATCAGAGAATATTCACCCACCATCGGAAGTTCCTGAAGAATCACTGAGGAATCTTTTGGATAGACTTAATATGTCTGAACAACCGTCAACATCAAGGACTGTGTCACCCAACATAGTAACGGAGGAAGCTCCTTCTGCTATTCCGACAATGTTCGCTGGCGTGCCATCTGTCCCAACTAGCTTTCAATCGCTGGATGGAGTCTGTCCTGGGACTATTTCGATAGTATGGACTGTTCCCGTTTGTTCGTCCGGAATTATATCTGGAATCCCTTACGTTGAGTCTCGACAAATTGATCCGTCACAAGGTCAATTTGGGCAAACTGGTCCCCAAAGGAAAATTATTCCTTTCAGCACTGGATTACCATCATATGGAGGGCTGTATACCCTTTCATTGTCTTCCCCAGAAGGACAACCATGCGTGAGTTCCCAACAAAATTTGGGTTATGCTGGAATCACAACTAGCGGTTGGGTACCATTCCTATCTCAACAACCAAGAGTTGTATGCTCAATACAACAAAGTTCACCTATGAAAAACATTCCCACTACGCCAACTATTGTGGCAGTATCGCAAGTACAAGCGTCACCAGTTGTATGCCAACCTCAAGTTTCGCAAGTTGCAATACAACAATCCCTTGTACCTCCGACACAACCACACTCACCCACTAGTGGAATGGCACAGGCTCAAATGGGGAACACCAATCCCCATCTTGGTCAAACAGTCAGTGCTGGACAACAGTCCATGGCTACGCAACCATGGCTGGTGGAATACCAACAACCACAATTCCAACAAGCTTACTAAGGATATGAGCAACAAGTCTTTGCAAATAATGGGCAGCAGTATCAACCATATCATAATGGTTATGCCCATCAACCTTACCAATGTTACCAACATCAAATGCATTATGCTGGTATGCAAAGACTGACTGCTCAAACGATTCCATCTTATCCTGGGTATGCTCAACCAAGCCTAAATCAACAGTTGCCTTTCGTGGCAACTCTAGAGTTACCGGATTTAAGTCGACTAACGAACGATCCAATTGCCTACATCCCTTGGTGGCCGATGATTCCGCATAAACTTCCGTTGGATATTCCTAAATTTAATGGAAATCCGGGCGAAGACCCATCGAATCATGTGATGACCTTTCATCTATGGTGTTCGTCAAACACTTTCAATGATGATTCGATTCGACTTCACCTCTTTCAGCGCACGTTAACTGGTCCGGTAGCAAAGTGGTATATCGAACTGCCTAGAGCTTCGTTTGATAACTTCAGTACCCTAGCCACAACCTTTTTAACCCATTTTCAGTTACCTATCAGGTATGAAATAGGAACTGAGTTGCTTACCAATTTCAAACAAACGATAACCACTCACATATTCGATCATATTCATGAGTGGCGGCATCGTCGTAGATAGGTAAAAACATATGTTCCTGATCAGCTATTGGCTGAATGGTTTATTAAGTCACTGTTACCCACTAGTATAGAATATGTGGCAAAAGGGGGAGTTGTCACTAAAGAGCATGTTATTGCTTGTGCACAATATCTAGACTTGATCTATACTTAGTCTGGCACGTTCTACGATAAAATCCCTGAAGCTCCTAAACCAGAATTCTCCGTTCCTCCACCTCCTAAATCAAACAAAGACTCTCATGCCGGCGATGGTGTGATAGGTACGACAAGCACTAAAACCGCAAAGGCCACATCGAAAAAGGCCCGCACGATTTCGAGTCAAGATGAAAATGAGGAACTTCTAGCCTCGGAAGTAAATGCCATGTCAACAGACAAAGGCAAAGAAGCCAAGCAACCAGGAGGCAAGAAGAAAAAATAAGGGAAAAAAGAAAAACCAGGGAGACTCATCTCTTAAAAAATCTTCTGCGAACCTTTCTGGGAATGAAAAACCAAAAAATCCATGCAGTATATGTGACGAGGATCATTGGACCCGAGAGTGTCCATACAAAGAAGAACTTAGAAAATTCTTCAAAAGTTCAAAAACCTCAGCTATACTGACGGATCCGTTTCCAAACCCAGGAACAAATCTGGTTGCTAGCAAGAATGCTTTCCCGTCCTAAGTACTAATGTTGTCAGTCTCGAAGCAACTGAATGATGCTCTAATAACGACAAGGAGTAAAGATTACGGGAATCCATAGATGTTGAACAACAAGGATAATGATCAACCTAGTAGTTCAACAACGACTTCAACAGAAGTCGTGCCACCCATCATTCCTGAATTAACAATAAAACCGCCCAAAGGAGTAGTACATAAATCGACGTTTAATCCTCGTGCCCGAGCAGCACAGCACTATAATATAGTGGAGGATTTAGCTCAATCGCCATCCGTGATATCGACTCTTGAGGTGCTGCAAAATTGCCCCTCCCAAAAGCAGGCTTTATTATCAGCAATAGGTGGGATTGACCCAACAGATTCCAATCTTGTATCTTTTAATCATAAAGGATACGACCCTCAGTTACCAGCTCAACTAGCTTTCCTCATTCAAGTGAAAGCCCTCAACAAAACTGTTCATAGAACAATTATTGATGAGGGGGCATCAACATATATCATGTTGATGAGTTGCTGGAAAACACTGGGGTCTCCGTCTTTGTCTCGATCATCAACAACGTTAAAAGCATTTGATGGACGAACATACACCCCATATGGGATACTAAGTAACTTGCAAGTCGAACTGGGGGGAAAAATAGTAGAAATCGATGTTGAAGTCATCGACGGGAATCTTGATTACAACATCCTATTTAGAAGACCCTGGATATATGCCATGGTAGCTGTTGTGTCGACCTACTTTAGGAAAATTGCATTTCCTTCCCAGTGGGGAATTACAATCATTGACCAACAAACTTTTCTCCCCAACAGTTCGCAAGTTACGGGAAGCATTCCAATGATCCATGGAAGCCCTAACATGCTTCATAATATCGGAGTAGGCCTACTAAAAGACCCTACATTAATGGGAACTTTTACGCTACCACCTCCTACCAATTTGGCGGAAGTGGCTAATGTAGGAACCTGCAATATGATATCTTCCATTCAAAAGATATCAACCAAAACAGATGTTGTAGAGAACATTCATGTTGGCAAATCTTGTTCTTCTTCCGAACTGGAAATATATAGCACTCTCTTTCGTGATTTTAGAGATGTCTTTTCTTGGTCATATGATGAAATGCCAGGTATCGACTTGAGCATAGTTGAACACGAAATTAAGATGTATCCAAATGTCAAACCGGTACGACAGCGGCTAAGGCAGGTGCACCCCAAGAAAGCCGTTGCCATCAAGGTGGAAGTTGAGAAACTCCTCCATGCTGGTTTCATTTACCCTGTTCCTCTAACCGATTGGGTATCGAATATTGTTCTTGTGATGAAAAAACAAGGAACGATTAGAGTGTGCATTGATTACAGGGATGTAAATCAAGCTTGTCCGAAAGACAAATACCCTACACCCTTTATCGACCAGATAATTGATGAATGCGCTGGATGCGAAATCTTTTCATTCATGGATTGATTTTCCGGGTATAATCAAATAAATATTCGCCCACAGGACCAATCAAAGGCTGCATTCATTTGTCCGTGGGGCACATTCGCATATCGCAAGCTACCCTTTGGTTTGAAGAAGGCAGAGGCAACTTTTCAGAGAGCAATGAACTATGCTTTCCATGACATCAAAAACATCGTTCAACCTTATCTCGATGATCTCCTAGCTCATTCGCGAAAGCGAACCGATCATCCGCGCCATTTGAGAGCAATATTTCTATATTGCCGACACTACAAGATAAGACTCAATCCACACAAATGTGTGTTTTGTGTCAGTTCTGGTCATTTACTTGGCTTCGTTGTCTCAACGGATGGGATTCGCCTTGACCCTTGCAAGGTTCAGGCAATCATCGATTTGCCTCTACCTTCAATCCTGATTCAAATTCAGAAACTCCAAGGGAAAGTAAATTTCCTCAGGAGGTTCATTCCAAATTACGCCGAACTAGCTAAAGGTTATACTCGTCCTTTGAAAAAGGATGTACCCTTCATTTGGGACCAGGTCGCGCAAGCCTCCTTTGATGCTTTAAAGAAATCTCTAATACAAGCATCATTAATGTATGCTCCTGATTATCAAAAAGACTTTAACCTGTATCTGGCTGTAGCAGATATGACCATAGCAATGGTTTTAGTTCAAGAAGACAATGGAATTGAACATCCTATATATTATTTAAGCCGAAACTTAAGTGATATGGAAATGAAATACTCCTACATTGAAAAGCTCACCCTCGCGGCTATTCAAGCAATACAAAGATTTCGACACTACGTCCTCTTCAGGAAAACTACCATTATATCATATTGCAACCCCATGACTTATATATTGTCGCAACAGTTGCTGGGGGGCAAGTATTCGAAATGGATAGCAATTCTACAAGAGTTTGATTTGGAATGCAAAAAATCCAAATCAAATAAAGCCTTGGTATTCGCGGAGTTACTCTGAGATCTCCCATCGTTGTCCAATGATGCAACATCTGAAGAAGCAATGATGGATGAAAATTTGCTTCTGATATCTTCAAGCGATTTGTTGTACGGAGATATAATCATTTATCTCTAGACACAAACATACAGTTCTAACACCTCACGCTCTGAACAACGACGTATTCGATACCAAGCAAAAGACTACGTGATTGTTGGTGATACTCTTTACCGTCGTGGTATCGATACAGTTCTGCGGAGGTGCCTCACCCTTGAGAAGGCAAAAAAAGTCCTGAATGACTGCCATTCAGGCACGTGTGGGGGGCATCAATCTACTTATGCTACGGTGCAAAAATTTTTACGAGCAGGATACTTCTGACCAACAATGTTCAAAGATTGCATAACCGCAGTTAGAAGTTGTCATGCTTGCCAAATTTTTTATAGCAAAACCAGAAGACCACCCGCACCGCTGCAACCAGTAGTAGCTGTTGGGCCATTCGCCAAATGGGGCATAGATTTCATGACATGTAACCCCACCTCGACCGGGGGGTATGGGTACATAATAGTTGCGGTGGACTATTTTACCAAATGGGCCGAGGTGATGCCTACATTAAACAATATCAGCAAAATGCTGCCCTTTTCTTTTTCAATCACGTAATCTCCAGATTCGACGTTCCATAGGCCATAGTCACAGATCATGGATCTCATTTTCGCAATCACATGATGGTTGAGTTGGCTGCCAAATTAGGACTGTCCCACGACAGCTCTACTCCATACTATCCGCAAGCTAACTGACAAGTTGAAGCAATCAACAAAGTCCTAAAGCACATGCTGCAAAGGATGATCAGAGTCCACAAACGGGATTGGCACCTAATCCTGTACTCGACCTTGTGGCCATACCGGACATCGGTAAGAAATGGAACCGGATTCACACCTTTTCAATTGGTGTACGGTCTGGAAGCAATCATTGTGAAATCTCGTCTCTCAAACTCGCAGTCGAACTTCTCCCCGGAACCTCAGAAGAAGAGGCCCGTTTCTTGGAACTAATCCATTTGGATGAAACCCATCGTGATGCAGCTTCGGCTAACGAGGCTCATAAGAAACGAGTCAAAGCACAATTCGACAAGAATTTCAAACCTCACGCCTTCTTAGAGGGTGAACTGGTTTTACTTTATGACCAAGAATTCGATAAATTGGGAGCAGGGAAATTCAAATCGTTATGGATGGGTCCCTATATTGTTAAACGAGTGTTAGCAAAAGGAGCCTACAAGTTGATGGATTATGATGGGATTCCACTGGCACAACCTCGCAATGGGTTGTATCTCAAGCATTACTATGCTTGATTTGCTTTTGTTACATTTTTTGTTTTCGCCAAGAGCATTTAATTTGGTTAAGTAATCCACTTTTTGAATTCGTTGCAGATTTCAAACCTACTGGAATCATTCGTTGGATATGCCGATGGGGCAAGTCGTAGTTCATAGAATTTGTCTTCTGCGGCATGGGCCATTTTCAATCCCAGCGGCGAGTTAGTAAGTTTCAGAGGAGTGTGTATTGGTCGGTCTACGAACAATATCGCTGAGTACAGCGCATTGATAGAACTCCTTTCTAATGCCATCACACATGGTATATGCTGACTTATTGTTAGGCTAGACTCACAGCTCGTCATTCTACAACTTACCGACATCTATGTTGTACGAAATCCAGCTATCTATCGCATGTTCCTAAGGGTCAAAATTTTGGAAAGACAGTTTGATTTCATCCAATATCAACATATTTCCAGAAGATTAAACACATTAACGGACTCATTGGCAAATTATGTGTTAGATAGACATTTGCGACATTTATAAAAAGAAGCATCACATCAATATATGCAGTAGGATTATGTAACTGAACCAAAATAAAGCTCCGAAAATAAAAAATATATTCCATAACTGTTTATAGTCTGTGCATAATGTTCTGTAACCAAGACAAAATTGGTCAAATGACCCAAAACTCAAAGATGCTAGGGGGCACCCTAGCCTAATGATGCTGGTGATAACAAATCACTGCCTGTGCAATCATGCATAAGAGCCTAGTCCATCGACTCGGCACTTCGGTAGTATGTCACTCAAACTGGTGGAACTGGGCCAACATCTGCATGAGCACATGAGTTTTGAATAGTATTGATCATAAGAATATAAGAACATTATAAAGAACAATGAACAAAGATATGGTCAGAAGAAAATTACCCATGACACCCCACTGCTCTCCAGCTGGCAGCACCAAATCCAGATCACCTCGGAAATCCATACCAGCATATGGGAACCTAGCATAGACCATCTCCTGACGGTAAAACCACTGAAAGAAGGTCTCAAAAAAAGAAATCTGGGGCTGACCAGCATGCCGAGACATGATATCGACCCATCTCTAAATCCGTGGTTCGATCGGTGGAGGTAGGCCAAGTGATATATACTGTGTTTGCATCAGTGGGATTCACTCTAAGGTGAAAGCAGTCAAAATAGAACCATAACCAAAGTTCTTGGATCTGCCGCTCTTCACCTTGGTCAATTGTTCCTTCATCACAAAAAGTATTGCGTCACACCAATTGAACACCTTCGGTTCAAGGCATTCCAAAGCATATTGCATATAAGATCTGTTGGCTATATGAAGAGCAGAACTAGCAGCCAGTCTAGCAAAAGTAAACAGGATGGTCCGCAAGGGCCGGTCAGTGACGTCTTGGATATTGATCTTGCCGTCCGCACTCGGCTGAGATCCCTCTCTGCAATGCTAGCGAATGTACTCCCTCACGGACTCACCCCCATGGGCGGAGCCTGATAATGAGAGAGGGGCACCGTGCTTCGATAAACCAGTCAGAAAATAGATGTCCACCATTGTCAAGGGGATTGATTTGCCCCTAATCTGGAATAGCTGATTGATAGGATCCCAGGCATTGAGGAAATACTGCAAAAAACTGATTTGTTGCCTCATGCTCGAGATACGAAAAAACTTCAGCAAGCCACAGTTCCGTAATGCAGCTACTGTGCCCGGATCATGTAAAGAAACAGTGTCCTCTTCTTCATGCTCACGTTCTTGCCATGTGACAACCATTTTCCTCTGATGAATCTCTAGAAAACAAACAGGTGAAGAGTCAGGATCTTCATTTGGTGAAAATGGGCAAAACTTTCATGAGGAAGCCATGCAAAAATTTTCCTCCCTGCGCCCATCGCACCCCAGCAAGTGTACTAGGAGCGATGCATACTGACTAGTCAGACATCAGTATGCATTGCACCTTTCGACTAAGGAAGGGTGCGATGATCCTAGGGCGAATTCTTCAAACCCCATGGGCTCAGTAGGATAAGGAAATGAGCTCAAAATCCAAAATGAAAGGCATGTAATGAAAGAGCACAAGTTTAGCTCTTACCTGGTCTAAACGACATTGAGAATTATCCACAAAATCTCCCGGAATCCGCTAGTGAAAATCAGGGGAAAAAGCACCTCCAAAGCTCCAACAAACCAAATTCAAATGAAATGGTAAAATGAGAGGTAAAAGTCACTTTTAATTTACTATGCACATAATTGAAGTAAAATATTAGTGTTTTAACTCATTTATCATGCATATGTTTTCATTTCTAATCGGTTTGATGAAGCAAATGAATAGGTAGTACAACCTTTGAAAGAACGAAATGTTAAGGGTAAATCAAAAAATCAATGACCATCATGGCAAGCAATGTTGTCGCAGAGTTCAAGATCGTTAAAAAATAAACTCTCCACGAGCAGTTTAGCGCATAGTTCAAGCTTGTTAAAAAATAAACACAAGTCATGAGAAAATGTTTTCCCCAACGTTTAAGCTCATTAAAAAATGAACCGGTAAATAACCATTGTGAATGCCTTATCGCCAGCTTTTGAGCCTTGGTCGTGTTCTCGCCATCACCTCCACTTTGTTTTTAGCCGATCATTCACCCCCATATGATTGTTTACCCCTTCAAGGAACATCTGCAAAGAGTGATTCTACTAGCCATCCTTGTAACACTGCCGTGATTGGAAAATTCCAAATCTTACCTGGAATTAGCTGCTACCCGAAACCATCACTCGTTCCTTGAAAACGAGTCTTCTTTAAGCTCTTTTCACCTGACTCGTAAAATATGAAAAGATTGCTGAGTGATTGGCCTCTCTGGCTCATTAAAAGGCATCAGAAGTGCTATCCCTCCTCTAGATTTTAATCTATTTGGACCTGAGGGATTATTACACAAAACGATCGAGTGCTTGTCTTGTTCGACTCGTTAAAACTATCGAAAATTCATCCCTTTTTTATTATTTTACGCTTTTTCAGACTTAAGGGATTATACAACGAAAAGAATCTTCGGAGTCTTATTTCCGTTTCTTTCAGACTCTCTAAAATTGAAAGAGACCAAGTTATCTTTGTCGTTAAACTCGTTAAAACCGAATAGTGACAAACTCGTCCAAATGGACGAGAACGAGTTTCATTGTCGCTAGGCTCGCTAAAATATAGCGACAGGTTCGCTTGAAGGGTGGATTATAGAACAAGCATATGTTATCCTCCTCAATATTGACAAAAATAAATAGGTACTGGTCAGTAATGACTGGGGAAAATTGGGAATAAAACAAGAAGAAACTTTATTGGTAGCAAGTCACTCTTGAACATGACACTTTCCTTCTGCATCCATGCTGGGTTGGGTTGTTCCATTCATTGGTCATCACCATTGGTCTGTCACGCCATCCATATTTTGGGTTAATGCTACCAATCCATCGTCAGTGTCGCCGATATGTTTAAGAGAAGTCATTCAGACAATTCACCTGTGTCTCACCCACTGCAACACATTCATGCTTCATTCCTTCATGACCGCCACCCTGAACCCTGTATCGTCAGTTTGTTTTCACCTCCAAAATCATTTGCTTCGTTCCATGTCGTTGATGTGGGATTCATTAAGGCCCTCCTGCGACGGGCCGCTTCTTGTTGACATTAGCTCATTATCCAAGAAGTTGACTTAGGAACAACCCTTTCGGTACTTTGAAGCTTGCATGGCTCAATGGCAAGTTTCTCACTTTCGGCGGCAGGTTTACATCAATGGCCTTCAAGCGAGAGATTTTACGTGGTGTTTGATGCCAAGTCCCTTTTCAAACCACGTGAATTGTACTGTAAGTACCTTGAGGGTTATTGTCATTATTGGTGATTCCTCTCGTGCCTGTTAACAGCCTACATCATTGGCTGGTAATCAGGCGATGTCTTTCCATGTTCGACTCTAGAACATTTTTCACATGGATCGACTTGTACTCCGAGTGAAGATTGAACGGGTTTTGAAGACCTCAGATCTAGTTTCATCCATCTGTGCTGCGATATATTCAGGAATATAAAAACATCTAATGTACATCATTGCCGAACAGATGATCATCCAAATCAAAGGATGATGTGTCCATATCATCAATCTGTCACACAGACGATCGTTTGTCCTATGTACATGAAAATGAATTTATAAAGCTGAGCATGGGAATGCCCGCCTCAGCTAGATCATGAAAAAATGTTGTCAAAATAATGTATTGTATTGTATCTTGTTACAGGTCGCCTCCCAGCTCGAAAAAACTTTGGATCCTCATAGTAAAGCATTTCACCCGACATTAAAAAGATTAACGACCTCATGCTTTAGGGGGCAACTGTTATAGACATTTTTGGGCACTTCAACCCCAATCACAAATGTCCATAAGATGAGGGCTCCTAAGTCCCTAAAAGTGTTTCTTCACTACCTAAAGGAACAAGGTCAACTGATTACATCATCTCCCATAAATTCTCCACTGAAAACTACTCATAAATGGTCAAAACTAGATCATACTGAAAGCTCAGTGGAGAGGGTGCGATGCATATCACCTTCCCAGTGTAAAGGGTGCGATGCATACTAATTTTCTCCTCTATAGGGTGCGATGGTCGGGAATGGACAAATGGCAGGGACAAAAATGCAAGGTGGAAGATTATGGAATCTTCCAGAAGCTTCCCCTCTGACAC